>JANPXK010000796.1:0-29143 GCA_024704745.1 Rosa lucieae
AAGGGAAGTGAATCCACAGTTTCAGGGTCTTGACAATGTCCTAACTACAAGCACCAGCAACAAAAATTTATAGTCCAAGTAAGCTGCTAAACTTGATATATCGACTAGGTTGCAAGGAAATTGATGCATCTGATTAAAGTACAGATCCTCCAAGTCACTGAGGACTTTCGTTTGATACAATGATTCATGAATGAGCGATTTCAAGTCTTCTTTTGCTTATGCAGTTAAGATAACTTGCATTGCAAGAAATTTGAAACCATCTTTTGGAGTTTGAGATTCAGCAACATTTGTGTCCAATCTGTTTTGCCCCACAATTAAAGTATTGCCATTCTTCATTTCTCCTTGCGAGTCCAGTCCCACAATTGATAGTTTTCGACTTCATAAGAGCATAACATCTGAATTAACTAGAGTTTCAGAAAGCCCAGATCATCTTAAGCATGAACCACAACTGAAAAGTATGATTTTCAAAGTTGAACAACTTGAGCAAGAAATTGAAAATCTATGTAGTACACATCATGAGTCCGAATTTAAAAGCCTGACAGTCAGTCTGAAGCACATAAACTTCGGTCTCAAATTGAAACCATTTTCTAAATTTCCCACTCCAAAAAACCATCATTTTGATCCTACTCCTAAAAGGCGTTGACGACCTTATTCCTCGACTTCATTGTAACTCAATTATGGCTTTGTAATCTCCAACAAAAAAACAAAAGTGAAATCCAGACTCCCTACTTTACAATCCACACTCTGTCTTTCTTTCTTGTCTTTACTAACTTAAATATTGTCTTTTTATGAGAATTTTGACTAGAAAGAAAAAGGGAGTGTGGATTTTACTCCAAAAAAGAAGAAGAAAAAAGTATGTGTGCTTTGGTAAGTTTAATCTAAGGTGTATAAGGTTCTTTCATTTAATATATTTTCCTTTGACTGTTTTTATTTTATTTTATTACATCAACAACTAAATTATAATAAATAGTTTTTCATGAGTTGAATTCACAACCTTTCACTTAAGAATGAGAGACTCATTGTACATAGGACTGGGCATTTCCCTTGATTGTTTCTCGAAGCTTTTCCTTAATAATAATAATAATAAATTTGTTGTAAATATTAATGTGGCTATTCATGTAATAGCAATTAGTGTTGCGTGATATACGCCAATTAAGATTGATTGGTGATTAACAAAATATAATTAGCGATTGATTGATTATAATCAGACGAGTGATTGATGTAATCGTTAAATAGTTACCTTTCGTAAACCTGAGGTACTCCTATATAAACCTCATTGTGAGATGAATAAAATCACTCCATTTCTCATACTTCATTCTTGGTGTCTAAACTCTCCCTCTCTCAAATTCTTTTACTATCGTTTTACAACACGTTATCAGCACGAAGCTCTAACCCAAGCCATAGCCAGAGAAAAAAAACCCCCTGCTGCAGCCTGTTTGCACACCCCGAAACCTCTTGATCGGGACCTCAGATCAAAATATTTCCTTCATCAAAGTTGTTCATCTCTGCCTCTTCTATCTGCCCTCCAAATTTCAGCCTTATTGGAGTCGTTTTGAGACCTGTACACCATTCGAAGTGGGAGCTGTCCAGAAAAGGCGAATAGCTCTTGGATTGGCTGAGAAGACAACCTTCTCAGTTCTGCACATATAAACTGAAGATTCATCAGCTCTTCATCAAGTAATGTTTCCAAATTCTAATTTTAATTCATGTTTTCAAACTTGATTATATGAACAATCACCATGATGCATGAACCCCCAAATTTACTTTATTAATTTATTTGGTTGATACATATATATCTGTCATATATATTTGTTCATGTTTTTGGATTTGATTGACATATACCATGACACATTGACATGTAGGATTCCTATTTAATATTACTATAATGCCAGAAGCGTTTATTCAAATCATTAATTGCCATAATAATGTGCATCATTTCCTGTTAATGCCGTATATTACGCTCATCACCATAATGATTTCATTATTGACTTTATGATATTTATTTACTTCATTACAATTTCTTAATGTTGTACATTAAGTTTATTGCCATAATGATTATGTAATATTTATGGGGTTAATGAAGCGTTAATGCCAGAAGCATTTAAAGAAGAAAAAAAGACAGGTTAATGGTGAATATTAAATGAGGCTGAGTCAGAAGCTCAAATCAAGCCCAAAGTCACAACAACAAATCAGAGCCAGAAGCTCAGGCCCAAGTTGCAAGGCCAGAATAGAAGCTCACTACATGTTGCCATGACAAAAGTTATGAATCTTCTCAAACTAGGCTCATCCAGTTGGATGCGATGTCTAGGCAAGGTTCAGATGAGGCCGTGTACTTAAGTGAGCCTCGCTCCACCTAAACCTCATCCTTCCTTACCTGGTCGTATTCAATTGGAGTTACCGAAAGGGTTGAGTAATAACTTTTCATTCCTTGGCAGACCAGTTTGAGCCCAGTAGGCCCACTCTCCCTCTGCAGGACCTAGCAGCCCAGCAGGCCTCACATACTCTTTGACTTACGCATGAAAGCCCGGGTCACAAGCTCGCAGACTAAGCCCGATAGGCTTCACTATCAAGCCCACTCCTTCTTTGGTCCAGCAGAATCAAAAATAAAAGGAAAAATGATTTCATATTGTAAATAGATTCACCATATTTAATATGTGTAATTAATTGCCAGAAGCATTTATTCACATAATTGTGTGATAATTAATCTGTTAAATTAGTAGCATGCAATTAATATCTCAATTGATTTGTGATTTTTATTTATCCAAATTTGTGAGATTATTTCAATTTTCTCAATTCAATATTATTATGTTACTTGTCTAAATTTTCGCACTAGAATATATGTGTAGAAAATGCAGGTACCTAATGAACTAGAAGTTCTAAATGAACCAGTAGTTCATACATAAATCGAATTTATAGTTTCGATAATGCCATTTAAGAAACTTGAAGTTTCCTTCATAAATTCATCACACATGATAAAACCAGTAGATTTTACATGTCTAATCCGATTTTTCATACCATGTTATAGAACCTGAAGTTCTCATTACTTGCTTATGGACGATATTACCCAAAGCACTAATATTATTTGTTCCTTTCATATAAGAAATGTCAAATCTCAACATATTTGACTTTGTTGCTTTGGAGGTTTCCGGAAGAAACTATCTAAAGTGGACTCAAAATGTGAAAATTCATCTGACTACAAAGAAGATGAGATCAACAATCGATACTCATGACAATGTCGTCACTGATGCTTTTAAGGCAAGTGCCATAATGTTCATAAAGAAACATAAGAAGAAAGCACTCCAAATTGAGTATCCGATGAAGAGGATCCACAGACTCTTTGGGTCGCTCTGGAAGAGCTTTCACACCATCAGATGACCATTTCTTACTTGAAGCAAGACATGATTAGCAAGATATTGAACAAGCCCATCTGCCCAAAAGAATACAAGGAGAGTCACTTTATTAATTCTCAGAATTGATCACTATCTTGTTGCTCACTGAAATGAACAACAACCTCCTGTTGAGGAATGATCAAGCCAAGCCCATCGGTACCTGAGCAGCACTTTTGCTTGAAGGAATTGATGTTGCTCATCGCAAACCTAATCTCGAAAGGAGAGATTGTGACCGTGGAAGGGACAAAGAGTCTGATCTTTTTAGACAAGTAAAGAGAGGTGGGCCCATAAATGGCCCATATAACCGGCCCAAAACATGGCCCCATGTTATAGTGCCCCTGCCTAACAAGCCAAAGTGGAAAGGAACACTGGTTCGGCCCGCCGCCACCAAAATTAGCATGATCTTTGTTATCGATATGGAGGAATTAACTGCTGGTCTCGCACCTGCTGTGCGATAGCCGAAGCAGTAGATGAGTATTACGCCAGTCGCGGAACTCGAAATACCAACTTTATTGACGGGTAATTTTCTATTGATTCCACACTAGAGATCATGGATTTTCAGGCAGTTACTGAACATACCGAGGATTAAAACTCGAAGACATGGGTACAATTGGTCCCTTGTGCCATATTTTCATCTTAATGAATGAAACATCTTCGGATTATTTTTGGTGATTTATGTTTTCAATCATTTTGGATTATGAAAATGTGGTTATGTTCGAATGTATTTAATTCAATAAACTTATTTATACATGTGATCCATTGAATTAAATAAATGAATAGACATATTCTGTGGGGAAGTTTGTTGTCTGGTTAAAAGTGCTATTACACACACCATACTCCCAGATCGGAGATGTTTTTCAAACTTATTGTCTATTCATACCTCTGTGACAACCGTATCAGGCCAATCCAACCTGATAGAGGGTTATGGCAAAACCCACAGTATGTTGTCCAATGGTACTGAACCTACCATTAATGAGGCCTTATAATCTCCACGTTCCAGAAGAACGTTATTGAGTGTTAAGGATATTCGAACCAACAGTTACCACGTTGAAACCACTGAGAAAAATGAGTGGAATAGCTTTGCATAACCTCTGAGTGTGTGGCCAGAAGCGTACATTGGAGAAATTGAAATCTGTTAGCTAGAAGCTAACTAATTCAAGCAACTACTTGCTATGGCATGACCGTTTGGGACATCCAGGTCACAGTATGATGCACCGTATCCTCAACTCATCCCCTTCTGAATAAGGGTCTTGTATATAATGACACACTATGCCATACCCATTAAGAATATTTCATACTAGACCATCATATGCAAAGACTAGTACATACACCACCATTTTTCTGCACAGAATGCAAGGGAAATTTGTGGACATATCCAACCACCATGTGGACCAGTTAAATATTAATGGTTTTGGTTGATGTATCGACAAAGTGATCACATGTAACACTATTGTCCACAAGAAAACGCTGCTTTTGCTAAACTCTCGCCCAGATCATGAAATTGAGGGTTCACCACTCGGATTATCCCATAAAGTCCATAAGACTTGATAATACCGGAGAGTTTACATCGAAGTCTTTCGATGATTATTGCATATCCTTTGGGATTGATGCTGAACATTTAGTTCCCTATGTTCACACCCAAGATGGTCTCGCAGATATAATCTTGGTAATGCGCACCAAGCTTCTAATTTCTGCATGGAGCTATGCAATCTTGCATGCAGCTACGTTGGTCCCGTTGAGGCCCACTGCTACCAACCTTACTCTGCGTTACAGCTGGTGACTGGGTACGAACCTGATGTTTCGCACTTACACGCATTTGGGTATGCAGTCCTCGTGCCAATTGTGCCGTCACAACGTACAAACTTGGGTCCTCAACAAAGGATGGGCATACATGTCGATTATGAATCCCATCCATTATGTGCTCTTTCGAGCCCTTGACAGGCGATCTCTTTACCGCTAGATTTGCGGATTGTCACTTTGATGAGACAGTCTTCCCGCCGTTAGGGGGAGATAAGAACGTTACTGTTCCTGATGAACGACGTGGAATACGTGGAATGTCCCCACTATGTCTCATCTTGATCCCCGAACCGTACAATGTGATAATGAAGTGCGGAGAATTCTAGATCTACAGAGTGTAGCCCAAAATATGCCAGACGCTTTCTCTGATCTAGCTAAAGTGACGAGATCATATATACCTGCTGCAAATGTGCCTGCAAGGATAGACGTCCCTGTAGGATGTGTCGTCCCAGATGGACGAGGTACGACCATGGCGGCTAACCAGTCATATGTCTCTGCCCTGAAGTGAGGTAGACTATTAGGTTCGAATGATTCTTTTCCCTAGAAGAGGGTAAACTTGGCACAAACGAATCCTCTTGACATCGCAATCTCAAAACCGATCCATCTCATGAGATAAATCCGGATTGTGGGTCTGTCCTAGAAGAGACGATGTTGGGGGACGCTCCAACATTTGAACCCACTCCCGAGAATAGAGAAACTCGGTAAATTTAGTGAGATTTGGAATCGGGTTGAGATTATCATCGATGATATATTAGTATTTGCGGTGGCCACCGAAACTATAATATGCGATGACCTCGAACCTTGCTTTGTTGATCAGATTCAATGAAGAGACGACTGGCTAAAAAGGAAATAAGCAATCCAGGTCAAATTAGATTCCTTGACAAAGAGAAAGGTGTTTGGACCTGTTGTTCCTACACCTCTCCATGTTAAACCCGTAGAATTTAAATGGGTATTTGTAAGGAAGCGTAATGAGAAAAACGAGATTGTGATACACAAGGCTCGTCTAGTGGCGCAAGAATTTTCTCAACGCCCTGTGATTGATTACGAGGAGGCGTTTTCTCCCGTAATGGACGTCATAACGTTCCACTACCTTATCAGTTTGGTAGTTTCCAAAAAACTGAATATGCAGCTTATGAATGTGGTCATAACTTATCTCTATGGGGATCACTATACAGAGATATACATGAAAGTTCCTGAAGGACTTATGATACCCGGTGCAAATAGTTCAAGACCACTGAACATGCTCTCCATTAGTTTTGAGGCGTTCACTTTATAGATTGAAAAAATCTAGACGGAGATGGTATAACCGTCTAAGTGAATATTTGATCGGGATGGGATATATGAATAATAAACTATGCCCATGCGTGTTTATTAAGGAAACAAGTTTCGGGTTTGCAATTGTGCGGTCTATGTCAAAGACATGAATTTGATTGATATTCTTGAAGAAATCAAGGAAACCGCAAAGCCCCTGAAGTCGGAATTTGAGATGAAAGGCCTTGGGAGAACAATTATTGTCTCGACCTGGAGCTCGAGCACAGTGCAGATGAAAAATTTGGTCCATCAACCAAATTACAATCCAGAAGATGTTAAGACGCTTTAATGAGGATAAAAGCAAGCACACCCATGGTCGTCTGAAGTCTAAAGAGAACCGTATCGTTCTGCAATGATAACGAAGAGATATTGGTGCCAGAAGTCCCATATCTAAGTACAATAGGCGCATTATTGTACTTGGCTCAATGCCCTAGATAGGACATCTCATTCGATGTGAACTTGTTAGCTAGATATAGCTCTGCGCCAACACGCAGCCACTGGAATGGCATAAAAGACATTTTTCGCTACCTTAGAGGTAAGGCGGATATGGGCTTATTCTATCCCTACGCATCAAGGACTGGATCAAATCCCCTTGATCCTCAGAATGATGCTTGCCTTGTTGGATATGCTGATATAGACTATCTATCAGACCCGCACAAGGCACATTCCCAAACTGGTTATGTCTTTACCATTGGGAATACTGCAATTTCTTAGAGGTCTACGAAATAGACACTTGTTGCTACCTCTTCGAATCATGCTGAGATACTAGCTCTTCACGAAGAAGTATGTGAATGTACATGGCTAAAAGCCGTTACAAAGCATGTTCGAAGCACATGTGGACTGCATTCCACCACTGATGAACCAACCATTATCTACGAGGATAATGCTGCTTACATAGAGCAGATAAAGACGAGTTTCATCAAAGGAGACAACACCAAACATATTGTACAAAAGTTCTCCTTCAATTAGCAACAACAGGAGCATCAGAAGATTGAAGTTAAGCAGATTTGATTTGAAGACAATCGTGCAGACCTCTTCACCAAGTCACTACCAAAGTCTACATTCCAGAAGCATGTCCAAGGTATTGGTCTACGTAAACTATCTGAATTACCTAACATGTAATTTTCAGGGGGAGTCGAAATCAGGGGGAGTATCCTGAAGCATACTCGTTTGACCATCGTGTACTCTTTTTGTCCTTCGTCCAGGGTTATTTTGTCCCACTGGGTTTTGTTACCTGGCAAGGTTTTGACGAGGCACATCTTTAGCATGGTCACCCCACTTACTGCATCCAGAAGATGCTTTGATTCGACATATATATGCATTTGCTCATCTTTTTCCTTCGACCACGGGTTTCTCCCACTGGGTTTACCGGGCAAGGTTTTGGTGTAGCAATCTAATGCATCCCTCTCGTAGACATACTACCTACTTATGGTGCTGATAAGAAGACTCCACCTATCTCTGAAGCTGTGATACTGCTACTCCACACTCAAGCGCGTTGTGCTCTTTTTCTCCTTCGACCAAGGTTGTTTTTTCCCACAGGGTTTTTATTACTTGGCAAGGTTTTTGACGAGGCAACTTAGAAGCGCATAGCAGGGGCAACACTATTGACATGGAATATCCAAGGGGGAGTGTTGTAAATATTAATGTGGCTATTCATGTAATAGCAATTAGTGTTGCGTGATATACGCCAATTAAGATTGATTGGTGATTAACAAAATATAATTAGCGATTGATTGATTATAATCAGACGAGTGATTGATGTAATCGTTAAATAGTTACCTTTCGTAAACCTGAGGTACTCCTATATAAACCTCATTGTGAGATGAATAAAATCACTCCATTTCTCATACTTCATTCTTGGTGTCTAAACTCTCCCTCTCTCAAATTCTTTTACTATCGTTTTACAACAAAATTCAATATATTACCTTGTGCTCTACGCCATACATCATCTTAGTCCCTCACCTTTAAATTTTATCAACAACACCCCTGCAATCTGAATTTCAATCAACCGTATCCAATTTTTTTAAGCCTTCCAAAATAGCCTTCAATTGATGATGTAGTAGTGTTCAGATGGTCGAGTGGGCCCAAACGAAAGGCTAAATTTAAAATTTCATGATATTTTCGTGGAAGTTTTTCTCCGACGAATATTTTGTCAGCAAATGTCCCATCGATTCTTTATGGTTGAAATACTATTGAAATGACCAAATCCATCATGTTTATCCTTAAAACTTCGTATGAATTTCTCTCGGTAAAAGACAAAAAAAAATATATGTAATTTAACACTAATTTTTCAAATTCTTACTGAGGTCCCCTTTACCCTCTCACCCCTAGTAGTTTGAACAATAATCCAATCCACCTGTGTTAGAAAAGTGCTTATATTTTTTACATTTCACGTATGGATAAAGAATTTATCATTCCGGTAGACTGTTTTTTTTTTCTTCTACATTTTATAAACAGTTTCAGTACATTCACACTGTGAGTACCACAATTGCGTGCCTTGGCGAGCAGTGTGTTTTGGGTTGGGACGAGTCTAGATGTGATTGGTTGGCCGATTTCTTGCATACCTAGATTGCAGATTCTAATGGTTTGATCTACAAATCTCAAGGTTGTGACAAATAGTTCTATTGTTGGTAATTATCTTGAGGTGTTTGGACAAGTTATTGGTGTAGTATAGCTTCTAATTTGTTATATTTTAGCACTAGGCCTTTGTATGCTTTCCATTGAGATGCCCTCTTGAGCGATTTTCTATTGCTAGTTCAATGAAATTTCATTTTCTCAAAAAAAAAAAAAAGAATTATCTTGATTATCAGATGTATTAATATTTGGTGTATTCTTTCCATTTGCTTATCTTAAAAAAATAAAGAAAAAAATTTCACTTAATTCTTTTAATGGCAAAACTATTGGCAATTTCTTTTATGCAGAAATGATTTCTTGTTCTTCTTCCTCTGATCTTGGTCATCTGGGTGGTTCTTGCCTTTAGGAGAGGAACAGTAATACAGTCCCAAAATTATAAAGGTCCAAAACTACAATACCCAAATTCCTAAACTCCCTTTCACTTGTTCTTGGCCTCAAAATGGAGTCTTTCGTCTTCTACCTTCCAGAACCTCAAATGCTTGTTCAAAAAGACTAAAACTTTCGCTTGGTAAGCCGCCAAAATCAAATGGGTTTTACGATTCTTCTTAGCTTGTGTTTTGTTTACCACAATTTCATTAAGCAAGTCTTAACTTTTCTTGGTTAATATCCAGTTTTTTTTTTCTGTGTTTTTGGACTGAAAGCTATTGACAATTTCCCTTTTGTCAATTCTTCTCCTTTCACTGAGTTCATTTTATTTTGCTATTCAGCTTTAGGGTTTAGCTGGGTTCTGACTTTATGCTTGATATATAGTAACAGAAGGAAAAGTGCATGTCTATAGTGACTGTCATTGTTTAATTATATTGGTATAACTTTTTGTTCTGTGTTTAGTTTGGTTATCGATTCGAAAACTATAATTCATGCCTTATAATAGGCTTGTGCTATTATTTCGTGTTGTGGAGCATGCCTGCTTTTGGACAATTGACCTAATGTAGGCAACTCATGATCTTTCCTTTGTCACCAAAATAGCTTACAAATTCAAAACACTTGCCCTAATTGTTATAACAGTGATAGAGCTTACTTCGGCATGTTTAAACTTCTAGGAACGTACATTCATACACAGATTATCCTACCAGATGACACCTTGCATCCATGCTTGTGTACACAGATTTTGACTTTAGAAGATTGATTAGTACCTTTATATAGAATCACCTGAATTCATGAAAAAGGCAACTGCTACTTTGTTGCAAAGATTGATAAATTGCTGCCCATTTATTGATCAAGAAGGATATTTGTTGAACTTTAGAATCTCATAGAATGCATCCCCCAAGTGTTTTTCTCTTGATGAAAACTTATCACTCTTTTTATATTTTGAGTCGTATATGCTTAAGCTCTGCTTATACATTGAACCATTAGTCCCGTGATTTCATTTTCTTTTGGTAAAGTTAATGTTGTGAAGTTTCCTATCTCTTTTCTGCTAGTTGATTTGTATTTTGGATCTTTTTTTATGTTTACCAGGGTAGCAAACTCGCATCAGATCTTAATCTCCTGATTGTGAACATAGAAAGGAAGTCAAAGCCAAAAGTTTGCTTACAATTTACAATCTATGGCCAATACATCTATCAACAGCATTAGCTTGAAAGCCATGGTGGACAAAGCGAGCAACCAAATTATCTTCGTGGAGTCTGACAATGATTTCATTGATGTTATCTTTAGTTTCTTAACAATACCCATGGGGAAAATTATCAGGGTGGCCCCTAATCAATCAATACGATTGGGCGTAGGTTGCTTGAATAATGTGTATGCAAGTGTTAAGAATATGGATGTGAAGCATTTCCGCACTGAAGTATGTAAAGACATGTTGCTATGTCCCCGGAGTGTGGCTGACTCTCAATGCAAGAACCTCAAAGTGAAGATTTACAATGATGCACAGTACTTATGTGCTCACATAACAGAGTTGATTGCAAGTTTAGTTATTGCAAATATTTAAGTTGTGATAGTTGTGGAGGAAGCATAAATAAGGAGAGAAATCTCCTAGTGACTCCAGATGGAGGTGTGTTTGTGAAAGGACTATCCAGACTCATAATTACTGATGATTTACAAGTGATTCCACCATTAACTTCAGCAAGCATTCCTCTACTTACAAAGCTTGGAGTCATGGATGGGAATACTATCGAGGAGGGACTATCAATGTAGGAGTTGATGAGGTAATTGAAGTATGAACTTGCTATGAATTTTTCTTTCTTTAAATTATATCAGTGATTTCTGATCTGAATGCTTTTTATAGGTTTTGAATTTGCTTATCGGTCATTAGCATCCAAGACACCTTTGACAGAATCTCTGCTGAAGAATAAACCAAGACGAAAACTTTGCAATGAAAATCAAGGAATAAATACCGAACCCCAAATGGTAAAAGACAAAACGAATCTGGAAGGAACCATTTCTGTCAAGCTTATAGTGAGCAAATCAAAGAAGATGGTTTGTTATGCAGAAGCAGGGGAGGATTTTGTTAATTTGCTTTTAAGTTTCTTAACTGTTCCGCTGGGGTTTATTGTTAAGCACATGGGGAATTGCTCATTACAAGGATGCATTGATCAGTTGTACAAGAGTGTCCAGGATCTTGATGATCAATATATGATGTCAAGCTACCACAAAGAAATGCTACTCACTCCTAAACTTGTCCCTGGTTTTTGCTATGAAAACCATCTTTTAGGAACTGAGGAAGCCACATATTATTATACTGGTTCAACAGGTTTTCTGTCTACTGATAGAGTCCTTCTTGCTACTCAAACTGCGCTTGCTACTAAATCTATCAGGTCATACTGCAGTCAAGAAAGTGCTCAAACTTCAATAAGGCCAATTGCTTTTAGGGATCCCAAAGCCAATCATAACCAACATAAAAATGCTAAAGTTCAAGGGTTTTTAGAAGGACCGGCAATGTTCACAGTGACTGATGATCTGAACATAAGACCTGTATCTCTAATCTTTGGCCTGTCTCTTCTAAATGAATTGAAGGTACCTTTGACTGACATTTATGTGTGCAAACTGTGCAGGTGCATGAAGAGGAGGTGAGTTATTGTTCAAAATTTTCTATTCTCTTTATTATAACATTAAATTTCATATCCACTGGAGACTATATGGTATCTACTTGGGTAGTTCAATGCAAACCGATGTACCAACCTCTGTTATTGTTTTAAGCCACTTAAACTTGACTGCTGATCTATTTCTTTTGGCTGATGCTTTAAGTTGTTGAGTGAAACTTGTGACACAAGACTCTTTGATTATAATGTGAAATTTCACAGTAAACTTGTACAAGCGTATTACCCTCAAATGTCAAATGTCAGATGATTGGTCTTTTGTGTACATAAAACATGGCAGCATGACTTCCTTTTAAAGTATGCAAGTCATTTGGAATGCTTCTATTTGGTTGTCCATCTCCAACAAGAACAATATTTCTAGGAGCTAAATCAATATCTGTCTAGGTAGAAGGGAGAAAAATGTTTGAAAGAGCCTAGAAAGTTGGTAGTGGGTCTCCAACAGAAGTAATGTGATTCAGTGGATATCTATGTATGGGGACAGGGTTATCTGTTCTTTTGACCAAGTATTTGATTTCTATTGCAGGCGTTGCGTCTTTTGGTAGCTGCTTTTCTTGTGACTCTGCTCTAACCAATACCTTCATCAGGGAGACAGAGCAAAACAAAAGGATAAAGCAAGAACAGTGAAGCAGATGGCATTATGGAGCCAGAGAGGAACAAATGGATATAGCAAGTACAACCTAGAAGGCTAGAACTCAATGTAAAACCTAGAGGGATATAGCAACTTACTAGATGACCTGCTTAGTTGCTCATATTTATTTAAATACTTTGGTTTTTGATAACAACTTGAATTACTGTTCTGTCTACTCGCGCAATCCTGAATGAAACTAGCCATTGGCCAAAAATTCCCAGAGTAGTTGAATCAACTCATTTTGAAGAAGAAATAAATCCATATGACTTTCCTTTTTATATTATCTACCATATCTGGGTCATATTTAATGTTTTTTTTTCTTCTTTTTTTCCAAATTCTGTAGGCAGTATTTGATGCTTTAATGTTAATATTGTAGCAAAAATTAAGCTTTTTGTTTGCTCATCTTGTACCAGGTTGATACAGTTTTATGCACGACACTGATTAGAAGGGTTGGTGCTTCTTTGTTTGCTGATATTACTAGAGAAGAAAGTAGCAGACGTGCGGTTGAATTTCCCGTTGAATATATGCCCAACAGTTATTCACTTCCATGTATTCTTAATATCGTTTGTCGCTCTCTTTGAAGCTCTGACAAAAATGATATAGTAATGTTACAGAGTCAACCTCATAGCTTCACTACCCTTTCTGGCACAATACCGGACACTCTGGCCTTACGTCTTGGCACACTCCAGTACTCCACAACATTATACTTTGCCTGATGTCCTCCTTGCATACCCTGCTGTTTAACAAGCTCAAATGTTACATTTTCCAAGGGAACTTGTCAGACATTGGAAGCAGCAGGACTTGAGCCTCAAATCACCTACTTGATTGGTGACGGGGACATCGTCTTCTTCACTGTGAGGCTTGAAGACCACCAGCCAAGACCCTTTTCAGCGCGGTGTACCTAAGCATATTGAATATCAGTGCGGCGAGGACACTCCATATATGTAGTTGTTGGTGCAAACCTTGTCGTCAAACTCGAACTTAGCCCCCGGGGGAGTTCAAGTCGGGGAAAAAGCTTTTCATAAAAATGTATGATCACTCTAGAGTTGTCTTTTCAAAGGGAAATAAAAAGTTGAATACATGTCATGCTATCTTTTACTTTTCGAGATGGTAAATGGTATGGGTGGAACAGTAACCAAATTAGTGGTTTTGCCTCATGACTTTCTTCCACTGATTAATGATACATTTAATTAGGTGAGCCTTTCTGTTTTCCCGAGTTCATTGTATTTCCAATACCTTCATGCATTTCTTCTACATGCGTTTGCATTGATTATATATTTTTTTTCGAAGGGTGTATTGGAACTTGTTATGTCTTTTGAAAGTATGAATATCATGTGGAGTCGTTCCTTTCATGATTAGGTTCATGTATTTCTCTCTTCCTCTTCCGTCTTGATTGAAACTAGCTATAATAGTAACTTAAATGAAATTGATTGTTTCTTTTCACATTCTAAAGAAACAACTATATATAAATTAGTTATAAGTACGTAACCAGCAACAAAAAAATTTCTAGAGTTCTCTAGGCGAAGAAGAGATGGACAGAGCCTTTGAGACGCGGTCGGATAGTGTAGAAGAAGATGTTCTAGTGTCAACAGCTAGGGGGCTGGAACTTGATCTGTTGAAGAAGATGGACCAACATTTGAAGGAGCTCAAGCAGCGTATCATTGACAAGGGAAACGAGAAGAGGCCCAAGACTCTCATAGAAGCAAAGGCACACATGTCTGAATGGTGTGATGCTAGAGGGAAGCAAAGGACTGAAAACCTTGTCATGGAGTGTTTGGCCCTTGCTTATCTCAAGAACCCTCATCTCAACGACGAGATCTACGAGTGGATACTGTGGACATGGGAAATGAAAGAGAGCCTTGAGAAGGAGACATCTAAAGATCTGGTAGGTGAATATGAGAAGATAGAGAAGGAGATGGCTGCCAGTTTGGGAGCTGAGTTGAATTTAGCCGTCAAAGAAAATTATGAGAAGGGAACCATCAATGACGATGATGAACCTGGTTTAGTGGCTGATCTCCTCCAAGGCCTTAATCTTCGCATGGATGACAATAACAAAATGTTTGAGCCGGGCAGTACTGTTAACAAAGTCAAGAACATGGTTGATATATATGCTAATACAGATGTATCTCTTAAATTGGAGGAAGGAAGGCCTAAGAGGACAACCAAAGGTCAAGCCCCAAGTTACCTGCGAGATTATGTTAGGAAATAAAGTTATTTGTCTGATGTTTTGCTTTTCAATTGCTATTTCAGTTGCTTCTTAATTTGAAGACGTACTTTGTCAATATGAAGTTTTAACTGTTGTATGAAATAAAAAAAAAAAAAAAAAAAATATATATATATATATAAATATATATATATAAATTAATCAAACTCCTTTCAAGTACTGCCCAAAATTCTACCATCTTAAACTGCAGTTGATTTTGCAGCTATTAATCTAACATACAGGACAAGATTTTGCAGCTATAAATCTAACATACAGGCTAGGACAAGGGAGCTGATCTTACCTGTGTCACTGTGTGAGGATCTTCTAACCAAATTTCACACAGTAAAACCAGAAACAAGAAAGATGGTTTCTAGAAAGCAAAGAGTCCCTAACTACATTAGCCAGGCTGTTGTCACTTCCAACTTTTAGTAACATATTGCATTGGGTTGGTCAAACAAGAGAAGGCTCTGCACAAAAGAATCCATGAAATTGTACATCCGTCGTTGATTTAGCTCACTTGTAATTTGTCCGGTGTTAGGGTCTACTAATTGCACCCCAAAAGGGTACATGTTGAGCAATACTTCACCACTTTTCCGAAAACCAAGTGGATACCAGATACGTTCTTGCAAGTGTAAAGTTGATAATATAGTCCAGGATTCCACCACACTATACTCTTTCATCACCCACAAGTGGAGCAATTTCTCCGAACTCTGAACCAACAAGGCAAGAGACTCTCTGTATCTTAAAATAGAAACATGTGCTATTTCAGAGGCCGTTGGTATCATTATCTTGGCAAATCGCTCACTGAACAGATCAAAAGAAACAATATATCTGACTTCATCGGGATACCCTTTGGGGCTTGGAATCCAATGTAAAGCTCCATTGACAAAAGCATGTTTGTTTGATAAGGAAACATCATATCCTCTATCCGAATAATCAAGAGGTCTAAAGTACGCTGGAACAACACCAGCACTGATAATCTTCCAAGAACCTCTAGCTAACGACCAAACCTCGCATGCAGTTCGCTTGCCATAAAAGTTGTTCACACTTCTCAAAACCTTATAGTCATTGGTGTGTGAATCATAGCCAAAATCGCACCTTGCCCAATCAGATTCGAAGCCAAGAGTAATTGGCCTTGGCAAAACCATATACTTTCTGATGCAAGGATTCCAAATTATTGTGGTATATTTAGAAGCAAGGCACACCAGGCCATTACAAGTTCCAGCAACATAGAAATCGCTCTCCTTTTCTGAGTACTTTCTTAGTTTCTTTTTGAACAAAGTAGTGAGTGGACTTGTGAGCTTGGTGTACTCATCGAATGCAGGGTTATCCAAATGCAACGAGAAAAGAAGCTTCTCAGATGTACATGCTGTTAGTAGAAAGACGCCATAAACGTTGGTCTGACTGTTGGATTGGACTATGCGCCTGAGATGGGCATCAATGAAGGTAGAGCTTATGATTAGAGATCTCCATGATTTGCACACTGTGGTGCATTGGACTAAAGATTTGATTGGCAACTTCACGAAGATTCCTTGTATGATTTCTTCAGGAAAGTTTTCGAAGACTGACACTATTTTCTTTCTGGTACATTTGTCTGCCATAATAATTTGCTTCCGTTGATGCTACCTAATTTTCAATGGGAGAGTTAGGGATTTGATGAATACCCGAGGGTAGGGATTTGGGGGTTTTATAGAAGATATGCTTGCCGTCCTTCTTCTCCTAAATCATAATTGAATTAAAAATGCGCACTTAATTAATTAATTTTGTTTTTTGTGAACAATGGTATTTGGACGGGGTAGACAGCCCACCAGCCCAGAAACATTATGAACCACCCATGATCCGCATGAACCCAACTAACTTATATAATGTGAGAGCAATCAGACTCCCGCCCAAATTAATAGAATGGCTTCCTAAACGGCATGGAACTTTCAAACGGTTTCCCAAATACTGTTTGCCCTAATTTGATCAAAAATGCTTCATGAGGATGGAAGAGTAAAATTTTAGCTTGGTAAGTTGCTAAATTAAGTTCAACAAAAACTCTAGCCTTTCTAGATAAGGAGAATCAGAATAGACTATTTTCCAATAAGGCTTGTCAGTATATCCCAATTTTAGATTCGAAAACATATTGTTAATTATCCGCATCAGGTCGATCTATCAACTATCTATTATTTTTTATTTTATTTTTTTATTCAGCGTTGGCAAAGGAATGCATGCCGGTAAGCTGTGATCTAACAGTTAGTTATAATTCCAACATTGTAAAAATCATGGGTTTGATTCTCACTAACATATATATGAGGGTGGAGTGGACTAAGGGTTTTTTTATTAAAAAAAAAATCAAACTATTAATACTGCAAAATTTAATCGCTCTATTCCAGTAGTTAATTGATTTTATGTTGAGTTGTTTAGCAAAATTAATCGATGTGTTTCAACTATCTTTGATATGTTTTCAATTCTATATTTAAATGTGTTTAGGGATCATCTTTATTCCTTTCAAGTTCTAAAAACTCCCTAGTCATTATCTAAGAATATTCTATTAGAGAATTTTTAACAGACTCTCTAACTTAGAGCATCTTTAGCAATGCTAATTCGATCATAAAAAAAAAATCTTTAGCAATGCTAGCTATTTTTAGTCAAATTTTAGCTGATATAGCTAAAAAGTTATTTTAACTAGTAATTTTAAAAATACCTCTACATCATTTTTTTTTTGAAAGGAACGACGTTAATCTTTATTAACTAGAATAAGTTAAAGCATATAAGGTGAGGTAACAAAACCCCTTACTATGTAGGAACACAGCCAAACCAAGAAACAATAACTTGACTATAAAGGGTTAATCTAGCTAACTTATCACCAGCAGAGTTGGACTCCCTGAAGACATGCGAATATGACACCCCAGGTATCTGACTCAAATAGAAAACAGAATCATCAATCAACCGACCCCAAGGAGATGTGTCCTCCTCTATCATGGGCATTAATAGCTTGCATTAATTCTCTCTATCAAAGAATGCTATAGCTTGCATCATGGGCATTAACCTATACAAAGCTATAGCTGCGAAAGAATGATATGCCTCAACTCAACTCCTATTATGCCGAACCAGCTAATATGCAGACTGAGCATTTGAAACTGAAGGGCCCAGGAGGAAAGTATGCAAAAACATTAGAATGAGTTAATGAAAATAAATAATCAAAATAAAGAAACGAAGAGTTTAATACTTTCCCACAATAAGAACGCTTTTAAAACCAATTGTGTGATTCAGTTTAGCAATAACAAAAGTTTTAAATAAAAAATTACGAAAATTTTGAAGGAATATCGATTTAGTGTGCTTTATCAAACTAGGAGTAGAAATAAGAGAGAAGGTTCTAGATTTCCCAATCCTATACGGATTGGTATTCCTTGTAACATTAGAACTAGTACTTTGTAATCCCTATATATAGGGCTCCTATTCTCAATAATATACACACAATTCTCTCATCAACTCTCTCTCGAATCACTTTTACTTAAACACGTTATCAGCACGACTCTAACCACAAAACAGAAAACCAAAACTCATTCACAAAGCAGCCCCTAGCCCGAGCTAGCCTAGCCTTCGCTGCAGCCCGCGCGCCCTTGCGTTTGCAACCCTGCACAGCAGCCCCTGCTGCCCCCTCCCTGCAGCCCTGCGTTCCAGCCTGCTGCCACCAAAGCATCCCTGCTGTGCAAACAAGCCAACGCACACCCACTGCATCTTTTTCCCGTTCCTGTGCACATCCGTCCTCTTGCAAGCCTCGAAACGTCTAGTTCGGAAGCTCAGATCGAAAAACTTTCTTCATAAAAGTTGTTCGTCTCTGTCTCGTCTATCTGAACTCCAAATTTCAGCTTTATCGGACTTGTTTTGAGACTTGTAGACCAGTCGAAGTGAAAGCTGTTCAGAGGCAAATCTGCTCCGAATTTCAACAAAAAAAATCCTTGAAAACCGCTGCTGCCACCTTCAAGCATCACTGCAGCAGATCCTACCCCACGCTAGCCTCATCTGCGTGCCTGCCCCTGCAGCGCCTACGCACCCCTGTGCACGCATCTGTCGGCCAGCTCCTCGGCTTACCTCGGCCAGACCTATATCGGTCACACAGCAGGGATTGAAAGATTGTTTGCAATCCCCGAACCAGGATCGATAGCACTCCTACAATCCTACACGCCTGCATCAACACGCGCGTGTATTGAGAATTTCAAATTCCGAAATTCATGAGTAAGTTTTCACTAGTAAGTTGTTCCCATTATTGAAATTTAAATTTATTTTTAT
This sequence comes from Rosa lucieae, assembly GCA_024704745.1. Lineage (NCBI taxonomy): Eukaryota > Viridiplantae > Streptophyta > Magnoliopsida > Rosales > Rosaceae > Rosa > Rosa lucieae. Next base: position 19,273 of record JANPXK010000796.1, read on the forward strand.
TTTTCTCCGGGGACTTACAAAATCTCTTCTTCTACATCCCACTTTTCTGTAACGTGGGTTCGATTTGCTAAAAGCGGAATCGTGGGGATTCACGCTATATACGAACTAAGAGCATTCATGATCTTTCGACTAAGAGCGTCTGTAAGCATCGATTTTTATGAACTAAGAGTGTTCGTAGGCTACGGACTAAGAGCGTTCGTAAGCATAAAAATTTGACCATATAAACGTCATTGGTTTCAATCCAAATCCAAAAAATTTGGAAACTATCAACATAGACAGTGGTTATAACTTTTTCTCACTAGGCGTACTCAAGAGTAATTGTGATGTCTAGGAAAGGTTTGAACTGAGAGAACGGTTTTAAAAGTGAGCAACGCTCCACCAAAATCTCGCCTTACCTTACCTGGTCACAACCAAATTGGAATTACCAAACGGATTGAGTAACTACTACTTGTCTAAAGCTTGATTATCCTTTTTGGATTAAATTTAGAAACTTTGACGTAATCATTGGCTTTCATTGAAATAAAGTGTCGTTTTTGATTCGAACTTTATTCATTCAAGTATGTATCCCGGAGAGCTAGAATGCCTCGTGGATAGTGCTACTACGCACACCATACTTCGAAATAGGCAGTTATTTCTTGAGATGACGCCTACTCGATCTTCAGTGACTACGATGGCAGGGTCATCTAAATTGATTCATGGTCAAGGACCAGCTCAATTCTTGTTGCCACATGGCACAATCATTAATGTCACTGAAGCTCTCTACGCTCCTAGGGCTGAAAGAACCCTTTTGAGCTTCAAATATATAAGAGCCAATGGTTTTCATGCGGAAACGCATTGTGAGAATGGACAAGAGTTCCTTTGCATCACCTCTAATGACTACGGAAATAAAAGAGTCTTAGAGAAACTTATGTGTCGATCTAGTGGGTTGTATGCAACCACTATTCGCATAATTGAATCCAATCATGTTATGAGAGATGATTTATGGGATTCTGACACATATAGGCTTTGGCACGACCGTTTGGGACATCCAGGTCTTGATATGATGATCCGTATATTAAAGACTTCACACGGACATCCATTTTTCAGAACGAAAAGAAGTAAAACTCGGCTTTTGGACACCGAAAGAGCCCCTGCGCCTCACGGCGCTGTTCACCCCAAAATCCGGCCATCCTTGGCCGGCGCCGCCATACCCCTGCGGCCTCAGGGTGGCCTTGACGCCACCAAGGCTTCTTTGTCTCCAATTTCTACTTCTAAAGTCCAATGTGACTTCATGGCTAAACCAAAATCCTCATTGGTTGTTTCTACAGCCCATCATTCGTTCTGCAAAGCCTGCTCTTTAGCAAAATTAGGATCGAGACCATCCTATGCAAAGGACACTAAAGAAAATAAACCATTCTTGCAAAGAATCCAAGGTGATATTTGTGGACCTATTCAACCACCATGCGGACCATTTAGATATTTTATGGTGTTGGTTGATGCATCGACACGCTGGTCACATGTCATGTTATTGTCCACTAGGAACGCTGCATTTACTAAACTCCTAGCACAGATTATTAAGTTGAGGGCTCACCACCCTGATCATCCTATTAAGTCTATAAGATTAGACAATGCTGGGGTGTTTACATCAAAGACTTTTGATGAATATTGCATGTCCATTGGGATAGCAGTTGAACATCCAGTTCCTCATGTTCACACCCAAAATAGTCTCTCAGAAGCCGCCATTAAACGACTACAAATGGTCGCTAGGGCATTGGTAATGAGCACCAATCTCCCTATTTCTGCTTGGGGCTATGCAATATTGCATGCAGCTGCGCTTATTCGTCTGAGGCCCACTGCCACTCAACCCTTTTCTGCGTCACAGATGGTGACTGGGTATGAGCCTGATGTCTCACTCTTACGCATATTTGGGTGTGCAGTTTATGTGCCAATTGCGCCGCCACAGCGCCCCAAAATGGGTCCTCAACGACGATTAGGCATTTATGTTGGATATGATTCTCCAACAATTATCCGCTACATAGAACCCTTGACAGGCGATCTCTTTACCGCTAGATTTGCGGATTGTCACTTCGATGAGATAGTCTTCCCGTCGTTAGGGGGAGATAAGAACATCAATGTTCAACAGGAACGACAGGAATTGTCGTGGTCTGTCCCCACTCTGTCTCATCTTGATCCCCGAACCTCACAGTCCAAAATTGAAGTGTGGAGAATTCTCGATCTTCAGAACGTAGCAGAATCGATGCCTGATGCATTTTCTGATATCGCTAAAGTGACGAGATCACACATACCCTTTACAAACGTGCCTGCAAGGATTGATGTCCCTAAAATTAGAGGACATGACGCCACCTCAAGGGCACTTGAGCATGGCGCCAACGTCCACAGTGGTAGTGACGTTGTGGCTAGGCCCACGGCTCCCCCCAGGAAGCACGGGAGGCCCATATGTTCGATGGATTCTCTCCCAAGAAAGAAAGCGAGTTTGGCACAAAATAATCCATTAATCATCGATGTAAATAATCCATCTCATGAGAACATTCCGGATTATGGTTATGTCCAAGAGACAAAATTGGGGGACGCTCCAATGTCAGAACCAATTCCAGAGAATAGGGAGATCTCCATGAATTACACTAGTGTACATGAGATGATGGATAGAAATTCTATGGCAATTGATGATGCATTTGCATATCATGTTGCAAAAGGAATTATAGAATATGATGATATCGAACCTCGCTCTGTCGAAGAATGTCAACGAAGAGCGGATTGGCCTAAATGGAAAGATGCGATCCAGGCTGAATTGGATCACTAGCAAAGAGACAGGTATTTGGCAGGTATTTGGGCCTATAACGCAGACACCCCAGATGTAAAACCTGTTGGCCATAAATGGGTTTGTTAGAAAGCGTAATGAGAAAAATGAGGTGGTAAGATATAAAGCCCGCCTTGTGGCGCAAGGTTTCTCACAATGCCCTGGAATCGACTGCGAGGAGACATATTCTCCCCTAATGGACGTTATAACGTTCCGCTACCTTGTCAGTTTGGTAGTTTCCGAAAAACTTGACATGCAGCTTATGGATGTGGTTACAGCATATCTCTATGGGGATCTAGATTCAGAGATATATATGAAGGTTCCAGATGGACTTCAATTACCCAAATTAAGTGGCTCTAAATCACGGAGAGCGTTTTCAATAAGATTAAAACGCTCACTATATGGATTAAAACAATCCGGACGGATGTGGTATAACCGTCTAAGTGACTACTTGATTGGAAAGGGATATATTAATAATGAAATATGCCCATGCGTGTTCATTAAAAGAACAAGTTCCGGATTTGCAATCGTAGCAGTTTATGTCGATGACATGAACCTAATTGGAACTCTAGATGAGTTAAAGGAAACTGCTAAATACTTGAAATCCGAATTTGAGATGAAAGATCTTGGGAAAACATGGTTTTGTCTTGGTTTAGAACTCGAGCACTGTAGTGATGGAATCTTGATCCATCAGTCTGCATATACTCAGAAAATCCTAAGGCGCTTTAATGAAGATAAAGCAAAGCCTACGAGTACTCCCATGATCGGCTGTAGTCTTTAGCCCGGAAAAGATCCATTTCGTCCAAGGGATGAGGACGAAGAACCATTAGAGGCCGAAGTGCCCTATTTGAGTGTAATAGGCGCATTATTGTACTTAGCTCAATGCACAAGACCGGATATCTCATTCGCAGTGAACTTGTTAGCTCGACATTGCTCTGCTCCAACACGCCGCCATTGGATTGGTGTAAAGACAATCTTTCGATACCTAAGAGGTACGATTGATATGGGCCTATTCTATCCCTACAGAGAGAAAAGGAATGACAGAAAATTGGGATTGGACCCCAAAAAGGCAAAACGCCCCCGTCCATGGAATGGCAGCCGGCCATGTTGCCGCCGCCGGCGCCGCCGTCGCTCATGGTGGTCGGCGTCCCCCTATCTCCCTCCATCAAAACAACAATGATGTCTTGATGGGTTTTGCTGATGCAGGGTACCTCTCTGACCCTCACAAAGATCGCTCCCAAACGGGTTATGTCTTTACCATGGGAAGCACTGCGATATCTTGGAGGTCTACGAAACAGACCCTTGTTGCTACTTCCTCAAATCATGCAGAGATTATTGCTCTACATGAAGCCGTGCGTGAATGCATCGCTCCCAAACGGGTTATGTCTTTACCATGGGAAGCACTGCGATATCTTGGAGGTCTACGAAACAGACCCTTGTTGCTACTTCCTCAAATCATGCAGAGATTATTGCTCTACATGAAGCCGTGCGTGAATGCATATGGCTAAGGTCTGTAATTAGACATATTCAAGGAAGTTGTGGTTTGAAGTCTACCACAGATGAACCTACATGCATTTATGAGGATAATGCAGCTTGTATTGAGCAAATGAAGTTAGGTTTCATCAAGGGTGACAACACCAAGCATATATCGCCTAAATTATTTTATAATCAGCAACAACAAGCACTTCTAAAGATTGAAGTGAATCAAATCCGATCAGAGGATAATGTAGCGGACTTATTCACTAAGTCGTTACCTAAATCCACCTTCGAGAAACATGTAAGGAGCATCGGATTGAAAAAGTTATCTGAACTCCCATGATTGTAGCAATTAGGGGGGAGATATCGACATCAGGGGGAGTTATGATGTCTACATGTTCGATCTCGAAGAGTGAAGGACGTGTTGTGCTCTTTTTGTCCTTCGACCAGGGTTATTTTTGTCCCACAGAGTTTTTGTTACCTGGCAAGGTTTTTAACGAGGCAACGGATGAAGCGTCACCACCAAGTTCGAACGGCACAAGGGGGAGTGTTGAAGGAATATCGATTTAGTGTGCTTTATCAAACTAGGAGTAGAAATAGGAGAGAAGGTACTAGATTTCCCAATTCTATACGGATTGGTATTCCTTGTAACATTAGAACTAGTACTTTGTAATCCCTATATATAAGGCTCCTATTCTCAATAATATACACACAATTCTCTCATCAACTCTCTCTCGAATCACTTTTACTTAAACAGAAAACACATTTATTGGAGAAATGAAGCGCGCCGACAAATCAAGGCTAACAAGTATCATGGCCCAAGTCCACAATAGTGACCAAGGGGTTAACAAAAACAAACAAGCGTACCTCATCATTCAAATATCAGAATATGACAATGCAATCTAGCCTTCCAATGCATCCCCTCTCTCCTGAAGCCAAACTACTTCCACAGCCACCATTACATCCCTTCTCTCCTGATGTCTCTTCCTGGAGACCACCAGTTCATCTCTTCTCTTTTAGTGTCTCCGCATCAACCATATTGCTACAAGTACATTCCCTCTCTCCTGGGGCTACACTTCTATAAAACCACTAGTTCATCCTCTCTCTCCTAGTGTCTCGAACAATTATCAACTAAAACAGTAATTCACATAATTAATCACAATAACTCCATGAGCATGGTTCTAAATATTCCAAAGAATTTATCAATTTAGATATTTCCAGGGATAGCCAAGACCCAAATTGATGAGGAAAGAGTGTACACGATAATAAGAGGCTCCCTCAAGCGTCGAAAGCCATATAAGATGAGCTAGAATCCACTAGCAATTACGGGCACAACCGTAAGAAATATAGAGAAACTTCTCTAATATTTGGTTTTTTTATTGATAACTTGAATGAAAATTACAATCTAAGAGGTGTCTTATATAGAGCACATAGCATAAACCTAATACAACTAGAAAACATAAAGAACAATTTATTGTAGGTTAAAACTAGAAAACCTAATTAAACCTAATTAAATAAAAATCAGAAATTGAATCCTAGCTAGCTACTAAAGAATTTTACGCTTGGAATCCCAATCAAGATTTTGCTCGAGAATCCCGATATATCCAAAAGAGTTATTTATGATAAATTCCATCATTAAGAATCTTATTTGAATACCAATTTCCAATATTTAAGTTATTCTTCTTAATGTGTAGATGCTTCTTTATTTTCGAGATTTTTTGTTGAAATTGGCTAAAATCTCGTCTTACATCACAAATCCGAAACTTCACCAATCATCGCATTTCATACTTGAAATCAATCATAGCAATTCTCAATAACGAAACCAATTCTAATATCCAAAATATCATCAAAATCATAAATCAAGTCCAAAGGTCCAAAGAAATCACAAGTCATTAATCAATTGATAGTCCAAATATGATGCAAGATTCGTATTGAAATATTTAAAATTTTATAATATCGGAATTTAATTAATAATCTCAAGTAACCATCGAATCATAAAAAATGTCTAGTAAACCAGATTTAATTCAAACACGAGAAACTTCGAAATACATGAAATCAGATATCACCAAAGTGACGTGAAGACAAAATATCATCACCCAATTTAACAAAGAAAACACGTTAGAAATATTATTTCTGAAAAATACTAAAATAGAATTGCATGTATATTTAAAACAAAAGTCTACTCACAGTATATGTTTAAAATTGCCCAAGTGTGGGGATCCTCGTCGAGCGATGACCCTGCACGTTGTCCTGTACAAACGACAACCCGTAAACAACAATTTAAAATGCTCAACGTTGTATTGTTCTCCTAAACATTTTCTTCTCCGGAGGATGCAAAGATTGACCTTGAAATTTCGCAGAGAATGCGCTTGTTGCTGACTTTCTCAAAGCCTGAGCACTTGGATATTTCAGAAGTTCTATGCAGTGAAGCTTCATTATATCTTGCAATAAAGGAATTGCAGAAATTAAAGTTTTCAAAGGGCCTCGTCAGAAGCTTCCATGTATTATGAATAGTTGCAAGGTTATTAAAAGGACAAAATACTGTTTACTCCCTATACTTATAGGGTTTCGACGTTTTAGTCCCTGACGTTTCAATTTCTCCTAAAAAGTCCATCAACTTTCCAATTTCACTCAATTGGTCCTTGCCATCAACTTTCTGTTAAAAAATCCGTTATCTTGTTGACGTGGCACTCCTTCAACTGTAAAATGACTATTTTACCCTTACTGACCCCAAAAAAAATTTGTTCTCTTTTTTTTTTTTTTTTTTTTACTCTTTTCTCTGTTTTTTCTTTTTTAACTCTCTTTTCTCTATTTTTAAATTTGTTCTTTTTTTTTAACTCTCTTTTCTTTTTCTTTTTTTAACTCTTTTTTCTCTATTTTTTAATTTGTTCTCTTTTTTTTTTTTACTCTCTTTTCTCTTCTTCTTTTTTAACTCTCTTTTCTCTTTTTTTTTATTTGTTCTCTTTTTTCTTTTTTTTAATTTCTTTCTTTTTTTTCCTACTTTTTTTTTTTTTTTTTAATTGTTTTCCTCTTTTTTTATTTGTTCTCTCTCTCTTTTTTCTTTTTTATATTTCTTTCTGTTTACCTCTTCTTCCTCTTCCTCCTCTCTGCTCTTCGGCCCTATTTTCCTTCTTCCTGATCGCAGCTCCAGTTTTTGGCCACGCCTGGAAGCCGGAATGGTCGGGTTCTTTTCCCTTTAGATTCCTGCCCCTCCGTGGTGTTGGAGCTATATCAGAAGCTTTCTCTCGACGTCGATAACGTTTCTTTGGTGTTGGGTTGCTGAGATGATGAGCTCCTTCATGGATTGATTTGATTTGATTTGGAACCTCTGTATGGAGAGGGGTGATTAGGAGAGGTGGGGATGCTTGCTAGCATGACAGAGATGTTGGATGGATGCTGGAGTGGCCAGCACTTGCTTGGAGCAGCGGACACGCCAACGGTGATTAGGAGAGATGGTGATACTCGCTGAAAACTGGAGCTGCGATCAGGGAGGAGGAAAAGAAGGCCGAAGAGCATATAGGAGGAAGAGGTAAACAGAAAAGAGAAAGAAATTAAAAAAAAAAAAACAAAAGAGAGAGAACAAATACAAAAATAGAGGAAAAAAGTAAAAAAAAAAAAAAAAACAGAGAAAAAAGAGTAGGAAAAAAATAACAAATAAAAAAAAAGAGAAAAGAGGGTTAAAAAAAAGAGAGAGAACAAATTAAAAAAATAGAGAAACAAGAGTTTAAAAAAAAAAAAAGAGTAGGAATAAAAAAGAACAAATTAAAAAAATAGAGAAAAGAGAGTTAAAAAAGAAAAAAAAGAGAAAAGAGAATAAAAAAATAAAAAAATAAGAACAAAAAAAAAGTTATTTTACTGTTGAAGGAGTGCCACGTCAACAAGATAACTGATTTTTTAACAGAAAATTGACGACAAGGACCAATTGGGAGAAATTGGAAAGTTCAGGGACTTTTTAGGTGAAATTGAAACGTCAGGGACTGAAACGTCGAAACCCTATAAGTATAGAGAGTAAACAGTATTTTGTCCGTCAGCAAAAGTCTTCATGACAGACAAGCAACTTTGACCAGCTATAGTTTTCATCTCAATAGGAGATAGATGGCTTCCTTTATATGGATAGAAATCTCTCTGAGTCTACTTTCCATTCCAAGTGATCTTACTTACTTATCTTTTTCTGAGTTTGAGATATGGGCATTTGAAGACATAAAGGTCATTGCTAGAAGTTTTCAGCACTCACTAGTTTTGTTCACTCGGGTTGATTGGACTTCTTTGCACTTTCATTTCATCTTTGGAGGTTTTTTGTGAGATCTGTTGGAAGTGGTCAAGGCCATGTGCTTCATGAAGGACCTTGTCCTTATTCTTTGGTGGCCTATTTGTGACGCATTACTCTTTGGACACTATATATCTCTCAATGGAGTTGATCTTTCATGAGCACCTAGAGCTAGCTTGGAGCATACGTTAAGGAAGTCAAGGCCTTGTGTCTTGAGGTTGATGTCTCATATTTGTCTTCTCCGAAGTTCGTGAGCAATGGAGGTCTACAAAAGGGGTTTTCCGTATCTTTTCTCCGCATTTAGATTTTCATTTTCATAGTTAATTTTTGTGCCTTTGCCCGAACTTCACTCTCATGCCTAAATCCGACATGGATTTTAGCTTCGAGCTCACTTTACAACATTGAGGACAATGTTGGTTTTAAGTGTGGGGGTGAGGGCTCGGACGCTTATAAGAAAAAAAAAATTAGATTAGCTTTTTGTAATTAGAATTTAGTGGTTAATGTCTTTTCCAACCCCAATGACTAGACATGAACTTAACTTGTTATGATTATGGATAGATTAAGCATGATCTAGGACTTTGAATTTGTTTTGTGATTAAGTGTATATGTGATCTATGTTTGACTATATGTGTGCACATAGCCTATGGTTAAGTTGGTTCATCGTAATTAGAGAAGCATATAGGTGATTTGATTAACTTGCATGCCTTATTTGTGAGCTTTTGAGCCTAATATAGTGTATGCATCGTTCATTCACTTATTCTTTCATGTGTGTACAATTTCATGATATTGCGTATCTAGAACTTGCTTGAGACCTCTCGAGGCTACTTTTAGCTTATGACGGGTTAGAATGGATTGAGGCAATTAGGCTTAATACCACCATGGCCAAAGAAGCATGTGCCCAAAGATACTTACCACTAGATTGCCACTTTGAGCCTATTTATATACTTAGCCTTTTTGTTTATTCGCACCACAAATTCCTACCTAGCCTATACACTTTTATCCTACCCTTCCATGGTAGTTGGTGAAGCGATTCGAGAGAATGACTTTATGTTTGAGTGCTTCACAAGAAAGAAAAAGTCAAAAGTGTGAGGTTACAAAAGAATAAGTGTGGGAGTGAGTGATTTGTATAGAAAAGAAAGTCTCAAAAAAAAAAAAAAAAAAGAGAGAGAAGAAGAAGAAGAAGAAGAAGAAAAAAAAAAGGAAGTTTGTGAAAATAGAAAGAATGTTTAAGGAAAAGAAACAAGTAGAAAGAAGAACGGAAAAAAAAAAAAAACAAAAAGTAAGTTGTGTGAAAAAAAGAAAAAAGTATTACGTAGTATAGTGTGGGTTGT
>JANPXK010000797.1:0-35264 GCA_024704745.1 Rosa lucieae
GATAAAGGCGAGTTTGTGTGAGTGTTGAGGAAGCGACCAAGAAATTGCGAGAGAGAACACAACAGAGACTCTCTACCCAAGCTTGGCGGCGCCCAGAATCTGTCAACCCAGAGTGAATGAAACACCTTTCTCTATTTGAGGAGAGTTTCAATTGAAGAAGGAAATCGAAAATTGGGGGAGGAGGGAAGTGAAATTTGGGGAGGAAACGAAAACGCGAAGTACAGTGCAGTATGCCGCGTTTTGTTATTTCAATAGAATTTTAGTTTTTAATTGGAGCCCAATACTAGGACACAAAAAACAGGGTGTCGTACTGTCGTTGAAAGACTCCACTCACTAAAAAAATTTCAATTTGAAGCTATGTGTCCTTAAAACCCTTTAAGGACTCCACATAAATTATGTGTCCTTATTAGGTGTCCTTGTATGTGGTTTTTGTAGTAGTGTACGTACCTCAGTAACCGTAGTGGGTTGGCCCCAGTTCATCACTCCCTCAACCTTAGAAGGATCCACGGAGACTCCATCCTTCGAAACTACATGACCAAGGAACTTGACCTCCCCTTGCCAAAATTTGCACTTCTCGAATTTCGCAAACAACTTCTTTTCTCTCGAAATCTGTAGCACAATCCGCAGATGCTTATCATGATCCTCCAAAATCTTGGAATAAATCAAGATATCATCCATGAACTTATCCAAGTACGGACTGAAACATACGGTTCATCAAGTCCATAAAGGCAGCAGGTGCATTGGTTAGACCAAAAGGCATGACAATAAACTCAAAGTGTCCATACCTAGTCCTAAAAGCAGTTTTAGGAACATCATCATCCTTCACCCTCAACTGGTGATATCCAGATCTCAGATCAATCTTCGAGAATACAATACCTTCCTTAAGCTGGTCAAACAAGTCATCAATCCTAGGTAAAGGGTACCTATTCTTGATCATCACCTTGTTCAATTTTCTGATAATCCACACACAACCGTAGTGAACTATCCTTCTTCTTCGCAAACACCACAGGTACACCCCAAGGAGAAGTACTAGGTCTAATGAACCCCTGCTCAAGTAAACCATCAATTTGCTCCTCCAACTCTTTAAGTTCAGTTGGTGCCATTGATACAGGTGCAGTACCTGGTATCACATCGATAGCAAAATCCACTACCCTCCTTAGAGGTAACCCTGATATTCCTGAAATACATCATTGTACTCAGAAACCACAGCAATCTCTGCCATAACCGCAGCACAACTCACTGACTCCACATGAGCTAAAAATCCTGCTCTCAAAGTAGTATTTGACCTAAGACACCGATAACGAAACACCGGCTGTCCAGGTATATGAAATGACACTACCATTTCAAAGCAATCAATCATAGCATGATTTGTCCCCAGCCAATCAATTCCCAAAATAACATCATACGTATGATCTGCTAACACAATCAAAGTTGCAGAAAGCTCCCTACCACCGATCACAATCGGACATGCATCACAAAACATATCAAGCTCAAGGGAAACACCAAGTGGGGAAAATAACACAAGGGTCTAGCAAGAGGCCTAGGAGTCAAACCTAACATATCAACCACAGAGCTAGATATGAAAGAGTGGGACGCTCCCGTATCAAACAACACTCTAGCAAAGAAATCAAATAAGGATAAGGTACCTTCCACTCCGGTATTCTGCTGACCAATAGCAAACACCCTAGCCTGCCCCTGAGGCTGTTGCCTCTGCTGGTTCCCTTGCCCCTACCCTGTTGGGTACAATCCCTTGAGAAGTGCCCCGTCTGGCCACATGTGAAGCATGCCAAGTTCTTCGGTTTCGTGCAAGCTTGAGCAACATGGCCCATCTCATTGCAATTGAAACACTTCGGGTTTGCCACCTACCTATTAGGTGCAACCCTAGTAGGTGCAGCTGCAGCCCTAGCTGGCACCTGCTGATTAGTCCTCTGTCTCTTCCAGAATCCACCTCGATTCCTAGATGCTTTAGTGCTCCCAGCAGTTGCCTTTCCCTTCCTTTGGAAGTCCTTCTCAGCCGATTCCTATTCCTGGAAAGTCAAGTTCTCCTGCTCAATGGCCATAGCCTTAACGAAAATGAGCTCCACCGTCTTCAGTCCCAGAACAGCGACATCGCGCCGGATCGAAGCATCCAGTCCCCACTGAAACTTCATAGCTAAGCTCTCAACATCCATCTGCCTTACAAAGTGATACAACCTTGAGAACTCAGCCTCATACTCTCTCACACTCTTAGTCCCTTAGACTAACGAGACAAATTCCCTTTCCAATTGCTCCCTCACAGAAGGCGAAAAGTACATCTTCCAAAACAGTTCCACAAAACCGTCCCAGGTTATGGTGGACACATCCATCACTCTCTATGTACCATTCCACCATACACGTGCATCCCCTTGGAGCATAAATGTGGCAATCTTCCTCTTCTCAATGTCGTCGCAAACGACCATCTCGAAGTAGGTCTTCATGTTCTCGATCCACTGATCTGCCAACATGTGATCCGTACCTCCCTGAAATGGGACTCCTCCCAATCTCGAAATCTCCTTTGCCAACTTTGACAAACGAGTGGGATCTACAACATTTGCAACCTCCACAACAGGTGGAACAGGCAGCTCAACATTTGATGCCTCCACATCATTCTCGAACATCTCCTCAACAGGAGGAGGAATCCTGCCCCTACCTCTCGGTCTACCTCGACCACAAGCTCTGCCTCCTTGAGAATCCATCACCTAAGGAGCATAACAACATGTGGTTAATACCTGTATAACTCTCAAACACAAGTATAAGTCAACGCTATGACTCGATCAACCACAACACTAAGTCAGAGGATACAATTCCATCCCCTACGTAAATTTGAATTAAAACTAAAGGTCATCATTCCTCAAAAGTCTTTAACTCATAGAAGCTACATCTAGCTCCTACACTTCATCCCCTGAGCCGACACTACCCTAACGACTCACATCCTACCGCTCACTACATACCCAATAACTATATCAATACCGAAGAGCATCTGATGGGGATCCACTGCAGACGGGCCATCACTCGAGGAGTACTGATTGTCACCAAATATGTACCTTACGCTCTGATACCAATCTGTCAAGCCCCTGATTTTTCTCACAAATAAAAATTGATATATAATCCCATAATTATACATGTGCGATCGTTCAGCCATCCATACAAAATACCTAAAACATCTTTCCCTTAAATCAAGTATATACTGATGCCCTGAACCCACAATTTCAAATATTGACCCGCTCCACAAAGTCATATATTACACAACTTACTAATTAAATTGCCATCACAAAATAAAACATAAATGCTCCTCAGAGCTTACTATATAGCGGAAGTCATACACTGGGTCTCAGAGCTTGCTATTTCAGATTAAGGTTTGACCAGAAGTCTTGTTATATGTGGGTCAAACGTAATACGGTATGTCTGTGTAGTGGCGTATTTCAACGGTAATTAAATGGAGGAATTGGATCGCCATGTGGTTGGATTAAATTTCAGATCCGGTACCGCTTTGTGTGATACGAGGTGTTGGACGAGTATCTGTTTTGCATCAAGGTTGATGTTCGAGGAAAGACTCTGTGAACGGTGTGTTTGTTATCTAGGAAAATTGGTGGTTGCTTGAGTTGCATACATATACTAACAGATTGCTTTGAAGGAATTAAGTGAATTTTACTACCTTGGTACCGTTACTGGTGGTAATGGGTTAAACAGTTTGAAATTTAGTTTTCACTTTGATCGATCTTTCTACCGTATGGTGGCTCTTGATTGGAGAAGTATAGAAAGATGTTGGTACGATTGATATTCAGTCACCATCACGGGTTTATAGGTACGATGACTTGGCAAAATGTTGGAGTTGAGTTTGGAAATTGTTTGTTTGGACTTGAGTTTTATCAAGGGTTTCAACTGACACTTGAAGTACTAGATTGTTGAGCGACTATGATTGAGTTGTGTTGTTGGATTTATGCTTAGCGAGATGAGGTTTGGGAAATTTTGGTGCAATCTTAGTTAGCGCAGATTAGTTTTGGAATTCTTGTTGTAGCTGAAATATTATTGAATAAGTGTTGTTAGAGGCAGATCTCCAGCTACTTCATCCTCAGTTAAGCGATGACAGTATCGTTTGGGGATATCGGTTTTGAGCCACGCAAGAAGAGTTGGCTATACTCAAATACTTGCAAGTTTGTCGTTGATTATTGGAATATTATGGTTTGGAAACGCGGAGAAGAAAGAATGGACTACTTTGCTAGCAGTCTGGTACAGAAATTTTGAACATGAACATGTATGTGAAATGTGTCGCCTTATGGCTAGCAGGGTATGTATCAAAGAAGTTTCTCTGGTTGACTTAGATGTCATCTCAAGGCTTTGATCAATGTTTTATTTGGGTATCAAAGTAGCGCAAAGGAATTGTAGTGACCCTATAACCTTCATGATTAAGAACTTATAGATTGGTTCGAGGCTACTCTTTGATATGCTTGACAACTGTGGGACCTCTACGTGCACGACATTCGATCAAAAATCCAAGCACAAATAGACAAAGAGAAAGTGTGTTTTTGTGGTTGCTAAGGAAATTGGTTGTTTCAGACATGTGGATTATCAGTGAGCATCTTGTGGTGTTTTATTAACTGTTGGACTTTCCATAACCCGTGTATGAATTGAAATTGTTTTAAGTGTGAGTAAATGTATTATCATGTTGTTGGTGAACAAAGTGGATCTCCACTGTACGAGTTATATGAAAAAGAGTATGAATGCTACTAGTCAAACTGAATAGTTTTTGATAATGATACCATGAATTATTTGGACTGGTATTTGACCTAAATTTCTTGACGTCGAAGTTGTGTACTTGTGAGTATGTACTACTACATAGTTAGGTAAGACAAGGGTATCCAACTTGGAACATTGATACATTTGGGGTTCTAAGTATATGTTTTTGGTTGCTTGTGTAATCGAGATTGTCGAAATTATCAGCTGCTCTAGTCATTGACTTAAGATTGCAAAGGGAAAACTTAACCCAAAGAAGATTTGATTTTCGTTATGCAGTTTCAAAGTGTAGTTCGTTCAAGTAACCGACCTTGATTTAGCCTTGAGTTTTATTCTGGAAATTTTAGTAGGTGTTCTGCTCATATAGTCGAACCATTTACAGGTTGCTTCAAACATAATGTTTTGACGATGTTCTCCCTCAGTTATTAAGGATTGTCAGTAATGAGTGGAAGTAAATCTACCTCCTAATACACTGAATTTAGTAAGAATGCTGTGAGAATTATTCAGATCACAATAATTGACTAGATTTCAGCTAGAGGATTGTTTCTTTTAAGGGTTGATCTCCATGTTCTAATTGGTCAAGTTTTGGATCAGTTTTGAAGGTAATTTCTACATGATTTGAGCAGACTTGCACATCTTTTAAAGTGCCTTATCATCGCCACGGCCGTACGATTGATGTGTTATTCATCTTCGTGAATGTTTACTATGGATTGGTGTGTACTCTTCAGCGGTATGAATTTCGAGGACGAAATTTTTATAAGGTGGGGAGATTGTGACGTCCCGAACCTAAATTTACCAGTTTACAAGTCTTTCGATGGGTAAACGTCATTTACATTTAATTTTTGGCTCCGTTTTGACATTTTAGGGGGCCCTAAAAGTTGACTTTTTGTTCGGGTCAAAATTTGAGAAAATTTCCTTCATGAAAGTTGTAGTGGACGTTAAACAGAGCGTGTGCATATGTGGTACGTAAAAATTGGAGTTCGTATACGAAAGTTATACGTGAAAATGTGAAAATTACTGTTCACAGTAAGTAGTATATATTTGAATTTCTACTGTTGGCCGGTAACTTTTCTTTTCTTTCTCTCTCTCCATCCCCGCGTTTTCTCTCTCTTATCTCGCATCACTCTCTCTCTTCGGCCTCACCCCTGCAACTTCCTCCTCCGGCCACCTGGGAACGTGAGGCGGGCACCGTTGGACTCCTCTGCCCGTACCCAACCTCCCCACGGTGGTAGATCACGACGTCTTGGCCGGAAAATGGCGCACCAAGGCTGAGAAGTTTACTGTAGCAAGTGACCGTTGACCTCAATTCCGGCCACCTCCGGAGACAAAGGCAGGCTTTTTAGAAGCGTCTTGAGGCGTACTTGAAGCTCCCCAGATATCTTGAAGCGATTTGCAGCATGGAGGAAGAAAGCATAATTAGAAAATTTTACTCTACTTCGGTTTGCTTAATTGTTCGGCCACTTAGAGGTATTTTCTGACTTGGCCACAGTTATGAAAGATTCTTAGAATATTGAGTTGTTGATGCTGGTAAAATTTGGTAGCCAGATATGGTGGTTGACCGGCGGGCGCAGCTGCCTGTGGAGGCGCGTGAGGGCGCGTCCGGCCGATCCTGGTGAGTTGTTTTGGTCTATTGACTAGTATATATTGTTATGAATTTATGGATATGTGTTTGGTGGAAATTGGAGGAGGTTTGGATATTAATCAGAATTTTCAAAGTTCAATAGTTTGGTTATTGGTTTATGAGAAATTCCACTATCGGATTTCTCTCAGTTTTGCCCTAGAAACCTTCAATTAATGAATTGGTACTAGTGTGAAGTTTGGGTTAAATTGGAGAAGAAATGAAAATGTTGATTTATGAGGATTTGATGTGGGAATTGTATTTAATTTCCGGATTGTTATTCGCGAATTATAATTGTGTACAGGGCGACGTGCCGAGCTACTGCTCGACGTAGGAAACCGGTAGCGTGGTCGCCTAAATAGTACTGTGAGTGGACATTTGTTTTTAAATTAATTCCGCATGAGTATTATTATTTTCTTCCAATTGAGATTTAATTATGTTTTGAATATTTGAGCGTTGATTTATCGAGATTTATTTATGAATTACGAGATTAGTATTGAAATTCCTTCCCGAGGGCTTTTAGTAGATTTTTGAGATAGTCATTCATGAGTTATTGAGTTAAGGAATGATTTTCGGGAAGTGACTGATTCAGCAAATATTATGAGAATTATGGATTTCGAATATCGGTTTTTATGAGGATTCACGAGTACGAATGTTTCATCGAATTTTTGAGCATGATTGAATTATCGAGATTTATTGAGCTTTGAGCTCCGTACTTATCAACCTTGAAGTTAGATTGAGTTTTCTTTCCGAAAGCATTTATTAATTTACAGAGTATTTGATTTGATGCTTTCGAGGATTTATTGAGATTTTGAGGTTATTTTCAGTTTTTTGAGGAGGCTATTCAGTTTATTAAGGAGGCCAGTTTTGGCGCATGCGTATATTACCTAGTTGGCAGTCCCTTCTAGGTAATAGTCTGGTTGGCAGTCCCTTCCAGACTACAGCTCGGTTGCCAGTCCCATCCGATGCGTCACCTGGTTGGCAGTCCCTTCCAGATGACATGAGTAGTTAGTCGGTAGTCCCGTCTACTACCTGTGGTTAGTCGGCAGTCCCGTCTACTACATGTGGCTAGTTGGCAGTCTCATCTATCCACCGCCTCCTATTCCGGTTGGCAGTCCCTTCCGATGCGTCATCTGGGTGGCAGTCCCTCCTAGATGGCATGAGATGACTAGATAGCAGTCCTTTCTAGTCATCAAACGAGCCTCATGAAAATGATGTTTTTATAAGGATTGAGGATGAGATTTTAAGAGATTTCAAGATGTTCTTGTTACGTGATTGAGATTTCAATAAAGATGATGATTAAGAGTGTTTTCAAGACTGTTACTGCATGCGAGATTTTAGAGAATAACTTGGGAAAGCATTAAGTTTTACTTATACATTTGAAAGTACTTATTTTTCGTCCACTCACTCTAACGGATTTTAAATGTTTTCCCCTGGGCCCTTTGGTTTTAAATGCCCAGTTTGCAGGCCAGTTTAGCTTGAGGTCGAGCGTACTTGGGGTTGAGGCATAGCTGTCATAGCTTCCGCATGATAAAAGCATCGGTCATTTATCTTGTTTTCTATTCTCTTGCACGCCTGTACATTAGATTGCTCTGATAACCTATGAGATTAATATTCTTAAATTTAGAATTGTTTATGAAATGAGAGATGTGAGATGTTGTGATATAGGGAGCAGGGTGGCTCCAGGAGAATAAGGATGGATGATTTAGAAGTGTGGATGTTTTTCTACAGGTTTTGGGTTGTCTATTTTTAGGGGAAGTTCTGTCAAATTTTTGGTAGTAGAATTTCTTCTAAATTGGGCCCGCAGGGCCTCTTCGGATTTCAGGGTGAAATCTGGGGCGGGTCCTGTCAGGCCATTACATTTACTCAATTGACAATGTGATATATGTTTGATGCACATTTCGTAATAGGGCAAAAATTTGTGGCCTCAAATTCTAGGTGTCATGTCATGTAAGCAAATATAAATTTTATTTCATTTCCACATAATATATTTTGCCACATCATAATCTTGCAACACCAACTTTATCCTTTTATATTTCTTTTTAGATTTTTAGGTGGTGAATTAATGACATTAATGAATTAATTAGGTGACAAAAAAATATTTTGTACATATTAATAGCAACGATTAATTATGTACTAATTTAAGGGAGATGTCCACATATTCTTTGACCAATATTTTTCTTCATCTAATTAATTTCTTTCCTATAATTTTTCTTTCCAAATAGCAGTAATATATCGAATTAGGTGCCAAGAAATAGACATTAACTTTTCTTTCGAAATATTAATTAATTCGTTCAAAAAAAAAAAAATTGTTGAAGATACATATTTAATTGTTCAAGAGTGTTTTGGTAAAATTAAGGAGGTGTACTTAGTATATAAGAATTAGAAAATGTGAATTGGAGGAATAAGTATAAGAGATCCAAAAATCAAATTTGGAGGTACAACTAGAATCACCATTTTTATCATTTCTCTTTGAAAAAAATGCACGAACAGTGTTTGGACACTTTGAGAACTGTCAAAGTGATACCTGGACTTTAAAACTTATCAATGTGATACTTATATTGGAGCTGTGATCTGAGAGTGAGGGGTTGGCGGGGTCTGAGTTTCCAATCAATGGTGTATACAGGGGGGTCGGAGGAGAGAACGAGAGTAGTGGCGATTCAGACAAGTCGTCGACGGCGGCGGGGACAAAGCTTTTGCACAATTTCAGTTTGCTGTGGGATTGAAGTGGGGGAACCAGAAGCACTTGCCGTGAAGGTGGATTCCTATGGCGACGCGGCGACGAGGTTTGATTGGCGATCGGCAATGGGGATGACTCGGCGGTGGGGAGGGTAATCGGACGGGCAGTTCGATAGGTGGAGCAGGGTGAGGAGACCGAGGATCCAGAGTGCCGACTACAATGAAAAGGAGGATTGGAGCGAGGCGGTTAGGGAGAAGCTCATGTTTGAGTTCAAAACGGCGGCGGATAAGATGAAAGACGCGATTTTTAGAGGGGAAGAGAAAGATGTGGAGGATGAGGACGACGTAACGGTGACGATAGAGGAGGAGGACACTGAGGCTAGCTATGGGGGAGGAGGGGGGATTTTGTTATTCAACTTTTATTTTCAATATAATAATTTATTCAGTTTATATTTTCAATTTTGAATTTATTCATTTAGGATTTGATGGATTGAAAAAGTCTTTTTTGCCGTCATTTTCTACCTCAAGTGCATCACACGTGGCCAAAATTGACGGTGCCATGACAGAAAGTTAACATAGGTACTACGTTGACAAGAAAATCTAAGTCTAGGTATCACATTGATAAGTTTTAAAGTCCAGGTATCACTTTGACAGTCCTCAAAGTGTCCAGACACTATTCTAGCATTTTTGCCTTTCCCTTTAAAAAAAAAATGGTTGTTCATACATCTGAATTTGCTATTTAGACTTCACATTTTTTTTTAAAATTATGAAATCGTCTTTTACCCCTTAGTAAAAAATTTGCTAAACACATACAATTCTCAGTCAGCTACCCAATGAATCTACCTTGCCCAATCTCAGATACCACTGCTCCAACCCTCCCGGCCTTGACATTGGTGTCAACTACCTTGCCCAACGTCAGATACCTCGCTCAACCACATTAGAGTCATACTATTTAGCTCTTCCCAACTTATCAATTTTGATCTTCCCATAGGGTTGGTTAACAAAACAAAAATTCATTGAAACAAGAGTGATGAGTTCAAACTTTAAAACATGAGGCAAACAACTAGTCTGCCAAAGTCACATATAAATACTAGTGATTAGTTAGAAATAGTTCATAATCATATCATGAATGTCAATAATTCTACATGTAGTAAGTGTGCAAGAGAGAGAAAAGTTTATCAATATCAATTGAAATGGAAGGACAAATGAACAAGAATCTCTCTCTACAATGTTGCAGCAGTAATGCGAGGTCTTGGCGAGATCTTAACTTTATGCCTCAAAGAAAAGAGAGTAAGAAAGAGAGAGAGGATAAAAATGAAAATTTGATGGCAAAAATTCTTAAGTCTGCCGATGAGAGTTGGTTCAGTTGGCAATAGCGGACTTAAGGTGTAAACCCACACAAGTTCAATCTCCGCTACCAACAATCTCTCATTTGGTGGACAATCTAAAAAATGTCTTGCATAATTCCATACCAATTGGCTGGACTGGGACACTGGCCAGTTTCGTAAGTCCTGTTGGGTTGAGGTCGGAGGTCTGGCCTGACCCTAATAGTGTAGAGAAGTCTCCCTCTTACCTAAACTTTTATTGACCGAAAAAAAAAAATTCTTAAGTCTAAATAGAAAATTTGAAGGTGTGAATAGACCCATCCTACAAAGTACAAAAGAAAAAAAAAAAAAAATAGAAAATTACACACAAGTGTCATTTTAAAACTTTAATTAGTCATAAGGCCACTTAATTTTTTTTGTACATATAAGGCCACTTGTATTCTCAAATTTCTCTGCCATTGACGATTTTGCCCTTTTACCTAAGAAAACTACTTGATATCAGATTAATCACTTTCTCTATCTCTCTCTCTCTCTCTCTCTCTCTCTCTCTCTCCTGGGGAAAGCCCTTATCTCTTTCTTATCGTCCTCTAACGAACCACTCGTCGCTTTGGTTTCTCTGGCATCCAGCAGCAGCGGCCAAGAACTACGGCCTTCATCAAATCAGGTTCCGATCGATCAAAGCGATGCAAAACCTCGAAACGGCCCCTCCATACCTAAAGAAGATGATGATGAAGAAGCTCTGATCGGAGCTACCTCACTGAAGGTGAACTCAGATCTCTCTGATTCTCTCTAGTTTCTCTGTGAACTCGACCTCGTGCGAGTCAATTAGACTTCAGTTGGATCGGAGAGTGAGGTGAGGTCGAGTTTAAAGAAGAGAAGCTGTCGAATCCCTGCAGTGGTTTGCCGTCAACCGTGAAATCTCCAATATCTCTAGCGGAGCCGATCTTAGATAGTGACTCGCCGCGTCAGGTTAACGATTACCACGACGGTGACGGAAATATGGCAGATATAGTATGTAGGTATTGAGATTCATTGTTTCTTTCGTTCAAATTTCTTGTGAGGAGCGTTTTGGACTCAGATACGATACTTCCAATTTGAATTTGCTCTAGTCTCGTTTACTGTAGTGCTTTGCCATCTTATTTGTAGTATTGTGTGCTATTTTGTTGTTTTGTACTTGGAAGCTTATGATGTGAATGGCCTGATTTGAATAATTGTTGAATTGAATAATAATTGTTAATGTAAGTATGCTTTGGTTTTGGAGATTCAGTTGGAAGAGAAATGATTGAGCTGGCTTAAGGAGTGCTTCGACGAATTGCAGAAGGTAATGCCATGCCCACCAACTGTTCGATGATATTCTTCACTCAAATTTTTAGTTGCATGCATATTTCAATGGACTGAGATTGCAATTTGTATTTAGTTTTGATGATTTTTCCTTTGTCAAATTGCATACTATGGCTATAGTAGTATATCTAGTAGCTTTTCTATTTTTGTTTTGATTGATTTCAGGTCATTAGTTCTTTGTAATTGTTATAGTGGTTTTTCAACACAGTGATAGTAGGTTTTTATCCCTTATGTTAGTATCTTTTCAATCTGATGTCAGTAGTTTTTTTTTTTTTTTGATTGATTTCAAGTTATAAGTCTCTATGACTGTTATAGTGGTTTTTCAATACAGTAACAGTAGTTTTCTATCTCTATGTTAGTATATTTTCAATCTGATGTTAGCAGTTTTTTTGTTTTCATTTTGATTTATTCAAATGGTGTTTTTGTGTTGGTGATAGTAGCTTTTGTTGATGGTCAAAGTAGCTCTTTAGTATAAGAGTAGCTCACTGATGTTGGTGATAGTAGCTTTTGTTGTTGGTGACAGTAACTTTTGGTGTTTGTAAGAGTATCTTTTGGTGCTGGTGAGAGTAGCTTTCTGGTATTTGTGAGAGTAGCATTTGTTGTTGGTTAGAGTAGCTTTTGGTGTTGGCAAAAGTAACTTTTGTTGGTGGGGATAGTAGATTATGGTTTTGGGGAGAAAAGTTTTTTTTTTTTGTAATAGTAGCTTTTTTTGTCACAGTAGCTTTGGTTGCTGATAATAGTAGCTTTTTTTGTTGATGACATTAGCTTTTGCTGCCTCACCGGAGGTTGCTGGAAATCTCACCACAGTAGCTTTTGTTGTCAGCGACAGTAGCTTTTGTGGTCGCCGGAGGTCGGCCGGACGTTAACCGGAGACTCGCCGGAGTTGGCTGGAGGTTGACCGGAGACCCGCCGGAGTTGGCCGGAGACCTCGCCGGAGAAGAAAGATAGGATGATTGTTGACTTTTTACTCTAGTGGCAGTTATGTAAATATGTTGGTTTTTTTATATCCAAAATTTAACACATTTTTTAATCTAGTGGCCTTATAAGGGAAAAAAACAGTTGGTGGCCTTATGACAAAAAAAATATTGAAATATGCACTTATATGTAATTAATCTAAAATAAAACAACAAGAAGGGGTCATTTTCATCTCTTCAGTTTAAAGTAAAAATCTTAAACCCTGAATCCGTTGTTTCCTTAAACCCCAGGGCAGAAGAGGGAAAACAGAGGTCTTTAAACCCCTGAAATTCCAATAACTTGGAGAAACCCAAGACTTTAGAGGTCCTAATTCGAACGTGGTAAGCTCAATTTCAGCCGATAAACCTTTTCCGAACATGGGGAAGCAATCAGGCCAGAACCCAGGTAAAAATTTTGAAGGAAATCTGGGCTTTTGGATTGATTTCATATAGACATTGTAAAAGGGTTTATAGTATTGAATAAGGTCCAATTTTGGATTGATTTCATATAGACATTGAGGTGTTCATTTTATCCTCCGAGTTTGTTTAAATTTAGTCTCGATTACTACAATAAGGAAGTTTCGATATTTGGTAATGCTTCTTCTGTTGAAATTGGGGATAGTTAGAAAATGGCTTTGCATTGAAATTCAACATCTGTGTAATTTTTCTCATACAGGGGAACTGCCAGAGGAAGAATCCAATGGTGTGGCTTCCGAAGAAGAAATATTTTATAAAGAGCCATCAATGTATGACAAATTGTTGATGGCGCTAGGGTCATCTAGTAAAGCTGTTGCGGCTGCCTATAAGCAACAATGATAGTTATATTGGTTGAATAGTTAAGCTGTCCATCATTCTAACTGTGTTTTTGGTAGTTTTCAAAATGATTCTTCCTACATTAGCACTTTTATGAATGAAAGGAAGGATATTGAGACCTACGATTGCTGTGTCCCTTTCTCTTTCAGATGTCATAGACAGCTAGATAAACAGCTATAACCTTTTTAAGACTATTGATCCTCTATTGCCTGCCTTACTTAAAAGTGAATTCAAATATGTTAAATGGTTTCCCTAGCATGTGATATATGGATATCCCTTATCTAACAAACACATAGATGTATTCCTATTTCCTAGTCATATACTTGCTTGCAATACCAATATCTAGAGCTATATTTGGTTGAGAGAACCAGATGAATATCAAATAGTAATTTTTTGGTGTGGGGCCAAAGCCAATGTTGCACATCTTACTATTTTTGTGCACATGAAGTTGTAAATTTTTCCTTCTATGGAAGAAAACAAAGGTTTTGTTAGAATGGAAGAAGCATATGTGGATAAGGAGTCCACAGCTAAGTGCTTGAGATTTGTCATTTATGTCTGGAGTTTTATAATGATAATGTTTTGTGATGGAGGTCTTTCTCATTGGGGGCAAGCTGCTATTATTTATTCTGTGGGAAGGGGTATCAAAATAGTTTGTAAACTGATTACACTTATTTGTTTTTCATGATTTTGTTAACAGGGTACTAAAATGGGGAGGAAGGTTCCTGCATGTGCCTTGAACTCAGCCATGTAGATGTACCTGTATTCAAAGACTTGTAAGTGTTTTTATACTTTTAGTTAAGTTGAAATTACACTTGATAACAACGATGTGCTGATATCATCCTAATCACTTTAGTACATGGAAATCATAGTCTCATGGTCTGCTGTATAGGATCTTCTTCTTAGTAATCTTAAGGAATAGATTTCCCCTAACTGTATGATGTTTTTGTGGAAGTTTAACTACCCATCTATCTACAAAAAGAAAGAAAGAAAGAAAGAAAAAAAGGTTCAACTACCCATATGCTTACTAGAAATTTTATTTTGAAATTTCTTATCCCCTGAAGAATGAATAAAGAGTTAGCTTTGATTTGTATTTTTCTCTTTCCAAGAGCCTTATATCTGTAGAATAGCTGTAAATCTTATGTAATTATGATTCTTATTTATTTAGGTTATCATGTAATTATAGGAATGATTGTTTCTTATTAGGGTTAGACTACTCCTCTTGTCCTTGTATATATACCCCTTTGTGGGATGAATAGTATTATTATTGAAAATCCTAAAATCAAAGTATTCTTTTCTACTTAGTATCAGAGCAGGTTCAATCCTTTGAACTTGCCTGCATCCTTTGAATCCTAAATCCTGAATCCTGAATCCTGAATCCCAAAGCACACCATAAACTGCTGCGTACCACCACCATTAAAATCAAGCCATCCCTGGATTTTTGAAACCCTAGAAAAACCAAACCTGAAAAAAAAAAAACAAACAAACCCCAAATCCCTCAATGGCCGTTCAATGCCGACCAGGTCCTCCTCCAGGCTTCTCAGGTCCTTCTCCACGCCGTCCTCATGACAAACCAAACCCATACGCAAACAAAAAATGTGTTGTCTGTGGGGAAGTAGGTCATACCAAGGAGCGGTGCTATGAAGTGATTGGCTACCCTGATTGGTGGGACTTCACCAGGAAACCGCGAAAGAATCCGGGCAAGGTAGCTATTGCTACTACAGAGGAAGAGCATCTCGACAATGCCTCCGCTAATGTAGCGCAGTCAGGTATGAAGGGTAAGGCTACTTTGAATAATACATGGATAATTGATACAGGTGCATCTGATCATATGACCAATGACCCTAGTCTTGTGAAAAACCTTAGACGTTCCTCTCAAAATATTGTCTCTACTGCTGATGGTACTCCAACTCCGGTCACCAGAGAAGGTTCTATTGTTGTATCTGATACCTTAACCCTTGAATCTGTCCTAGTTGTTCCCTCACTAGCTTATAATCTCCTATCTGTTGGTCAGATTATTTTAGCACTTGCATGTATTGTGACCTTCTATCCATCTTTCTGTGTGTTTCAGGACATTCTGACTCGGCGGATTCTTGGTTATGGTGTTAGAAGGGGAAAATTATACTACCTGGATCTGACAGAGACTGGAGAAAACCAGAAGCATCTTTTGGGGTAAGCTAATCAGATTAATGGGGTAGAGAATGCAAAGGAAGCAGTATGGTTATGGCATCGCCGTTTAGGTCATCTATCTTTTAGTTATCTTAAGAAGCTGCAACCTCATTTGTTTTCGGTTGTCAGTGATTTGGATTTCCTTTGTGACATTTGTGAACTGGCCAAGAGCCACCGTATTTCATATTCACCAAGTCTTCATAAAAGTCCTGTTCCTTTTATGAAAATTCACTCTGATGTCTGGGGTCCTGCAAAGATTCCTTCTCTTTCTGGAGCTCGGCATTTTGTAACGTTTATTGATGATTGCACTCGCATGACATGGGTGTCATTACTGAAGAATAAGAGTGATGTATTTGGAATGTTTATCGAATTTCACAAAATGGTGGCAACTCAGTATCAACAATCCATCCGAGTGTTTCAGTCTGACAATGGTGGAGAGTTTGTGAATGGCCCTATGATTGAGTTTTGCCGGTCACATGGAATTCGTCATCAAACCTCCAATTCTTATACTCCTCAACAGAATGGGTTAGCAGAACGGAAGAACAGGCAGTTGATGGAAGTTGTTCGTGCTTCCTTATTTGGCATGAATGTACCTCGGTCCTATTGGGGAGAAGCAGTAAAATCTACAGCATATCTTATCAACCGTACTCCTTCACGGGTGATTGAGTTTCAGAATCCTCATCAGAAGCTTCATACATTTTTGACCATCCCTTCTATGCCTAATTTGGAGCCCCGGGTGTTTGGGTGCACAGTCTATGTTCATATTCCCAAGCCTCAACGCAACAAGCTTGATCCATTTGCCCGTAAGTGTATCTTTGTTGGTTATGCTGACTTCAAGAAGGGTTATCGATGTTATGATCCCCTTATTGGCACTTTACATGTCTCTCTTGATGTTGCTTTTCGTGAATCCGAGCCTTATTACTCAGGGGGAGCTTCTCAGTCTTCCCTTCAGGGGGAGAGAGGTTGTGAAGGCAATCCTCGTTATATTATTGATTTTGATGTCTTTGAAGACTTGGAAAATTTGGAGGATACATTTGAGGGTAGAAAAAATTTGGAAACAGAAAATGCAGTTGCCGAACAGAGCATTGTGAATTCCGAAATAGACAATGCGACTGCCGAACGAAATGTTGCGAATTCAGAAACAGAAAATGCGACTGCTGAACAGAGTGTTGTGAATTCTGAAACAGAAAATGTAACTGCCGAACAGAGTGTTGTGAATTCCGAGACAGAAGAGACGACTTTTCTGGATAGTTTGAATCAAAATCAAGACGTATCTGAAGCTCACACACAAGATATTCCCCCTTCTACATCACCAACTGAAGATCCCGGTCAGAATGATCCTCCTCAGGTACCCCTAAACTTTAATGAATCTTCTGGTTAGAAAGTGTCGAACCTAGGAAATCACAAAGGGTTACCAAGGGAATTCTAAGAACAATATGAACCAGATATCAAAGCCAAAGCTAAATACCCTATAGCTAATTTTCTGTCTAACCATAGGATTTCTGGGTCATATGCACTTGTTATTGATCAATTATCTACTGTATCTATTCCTAGTAACGTGCAGGATGCATTGACGGATCCAAAATGGACAAAGGCGATGAATGAAGAATTGGAAGCTCTTCAAAGAATGCAACATGGGAACTAGCCTATGCCGGTTGGAAAGAAGACTGTAGGGTGTCGTTGGGTATTTGTTCAGATTCTAATCTCACTTGCAGCAAACAAAGATTGGCCCTTACACCAGTTTGATGTGAAGAATGTGTTTCTTAATGGGAATTTGGAAGAAGAAGTGTACATGGATGTGCTCCCAGGTGTTAAGAATTACCCAAGTGAAGTTGGCAAGGTGTGTAAATTGAAGAAGTCTTTGTATGGCCTGAAGCAATCTTCAAGAGCCTGGTTTGGGAGATTTTCAAAGTCCATGAGAGCCTTTGGGTACAGAGAGAGCAATTCTGACCATACCTTGTTTATCAAGCGCAAGAATGGTAAGATTACAGCTCTTATTGTGTATGTTGATGACATGATTGTTACAGGGGATGATCCGAAGAGATAAATGGTTATAAAGTATCTGTCAAAGGAGTTTGAAATGAAGGATCTGGGGCAACTGAAGTATTTTCTGGGTATTGAAGTTGCGAGGTCTAAGAAGGGAATTTCACTGTCACAGAGGAAGTATGTCTTGACTTACTTACTGAAACAGGGATGCTGGACTGCAGTCCAATTGAGACACCCATTGAGATGAATCACAGACTTGCCATTTATCCTGATCAAATTTCAACTGATAAAGGAAGGTATCAACGTTTTGTAGGAAGGTTGATTTATCTTTCACATACTAGACCTGATATTGCTTATGCTGTGAGTGTTGTCAGTCAGTTTATGCATTGTCCTAATGAAGAACATATGGATGCAGTTTTTCAGATTTTGAGGTATTTGAAGATGGCGCCAGGTAAAGGATTACTGTTTGAGAAAAAGGATGAATTGGAAGTTGGGGGATACACAGATGCAGATTGGGCTGGTGATAAAACTGGCAGGCGTTCTACATCTGGGTACTTCACTTTTGTAGGAGAGAACCTTGTCACTTAGCGTAGCAAGAAACAGAAAGTTGTGGCCAAATCAAGTGCAAAAGCTGAATTTCGAGGTATGGCACATGGAGTCTGTGAAATGTTATGGATTCGTAATGTCCTGAAAGATCTAGATTACAAGCTTAGACAACCTATGGATTTTCATTGTGATAATAAAACTGCAATTGAGATTGCACATAATCCAGTTCAGCATGATAGGACAAAGCATGTGGAGGTTGACCATCATTTTATTAAAGAAAATCTTGACAGAAAGGTTATTCGTTTTCCATTTGTAAACTCAGAAGAGCAGTTAGCTGATGTTCTTACTAAAGGAGTGTCCAGGAATATATTGACAGCTCAGTTGACAATTTGGGCATGATAGATCTATGCACCAACTTGAGGGGGAGTGTAGAATAGCTGTAAATCTTACGTAATTATGATTCTTTTTATTTAGGTTATCATGTAATTATAGGAATGATTGTTTCCTATTAGGGTTAGACTACTCTCTTGTCGTCTATATATACCCTTTGTGGGATGAATAGTATTATTATTGAAAACCCTAAAATCAAAGTATTCTTTTCTACTATATCAGATACTATACACACTTGAATGTTCATATACGTACCATTTTATGTTGCGAAAATCGTCCGTACAATACCTGACCTTTGCCCCATTCTAAACTTCAGTACCTCACGTTCAGAAAATATCAGAACGGTACCTGACGTTCTAACCCCGACCGAAGATTGGTACCTAGAGCCGTTAGCTCCGTTACAAAAATTGACAGTTGCCATATTTTGATCATTAAATGACCAATTTACCCCTTTTTTTTCTCCCTTTTTTCTCATATAATAAAAAAAAGAAAATATATTTTTTTTTTACGAAAATGCCATAATGAAAGGGTGAGGAGGGCTGTAGGTGGGAAGGGGTCAGGCGGCGACGGCGGGAAAGCTCAAGTCGTGATCTGCCCCTAGCAATTTCAAGGCGGCGCAGCACAACAGAACTCCAACGGAGTCGGTGAGCAATCATCCACAGCTACAGCCACCATCACAATTACCACAACAGCACTCCAACAAAGTCGCTAGAGAGGCGAGAGTGGCTGGCTTCGTTAGAAGGTAGCGGAGGAATTGGAAGTCATCATCCATCAGCCACCATCACCACCACCACCACAGCCACAACCATACGACCCCGTCCCTAGACTTTTTGATTCAAACAACACCCGTAGCAAATTTCAACCCAAAACACCACCAAAGTGGTTAAAGGAAAACAACTTGAGAAGATTTCCATCTTGATCACTTTGATTTCCCGAAACCCAGACAAAGCCAAGTCCTTGAGCAAGTCATTGGGTTTACTTCTTGGCCGAGTTTAAAGTTGGGTCCGACTCTGATTCAACGCAGAGCAAGAAGAAAATGGAGCTACTAGAGAAGATAGTGGAGGAGAATGAGAGGATGGTGGGTCAGGTGACTAAGCTAGTTAACAGGAAAAACAAACCCGGCTACTAGGGTTGCTGTCGCAAAGGGTAGAGCAGCTGGAGAGGATTCTCATCAAGGAGAGATTTAGGAGAAGAGGAGACATGCTGTAGAATGCAGAGAAGGGTTCTTCTAGATTCTGAAAAATTGTTTCTGGGTTTGGTGGGTTTGACCCAAAGACCCCAAAATCTCCATCAACTCCGTCCAGCTCCCCTCCTTCTCCACCCTCAACTCCACCATCAACTTCACCTTATCCCAATACGTCGTCGTCTGCAACCCCAACCGCTCGCCGCCTTCTGCCACTACCACAGCACCAAGTTGGCTTCATGTTCATCCCTCCCAACAAAATCGAGCCCGGTCAAACCCAGTATATAGCCGCCACTTTCGCCGTCAACTCCATCCCCGTTTCGGATCCCAATCTTTCCGAGGCGGTCCATGGTCCGATGGTCTCTCCCGAGTTCGGCGACGGTCTAAGCGGATTTAACGGCGGCGGAGGAGGCGGGTCCACGATGGAGATAGAGTCGAGGCTACAAACGAGAGAGAGAGAGAGAGAGAGAGAGAGAGAGAGAGAGAGAGAGAGAGAGAGAGAGAGAAAAAAAAAATGAACAGTAGGGAAGAGAAAAAGAAAATAGAAAAAAAATGAATTAGATAAAAAAAAAGGATTAAAATATGAAAGGACGAAAATATCCTTTAACTCTTAGTTTTTGTAACGGAGCTAACAGCTCCAGGTACCAATCTTCGGTCGGGGTTAGAACGTCAGGTACCATTATGATATTTTCTGAACGTGAGATACTGAAGTTTAGAATAGGGCAAATGTCAGGTACTGTACGAACGATTTTCCCTTTTATGTTATCCAAAAAGTGACTGGAGCTTAATGGAAAATAGTTTGTGCCTCAATGAATTTCCATAGAGATTTAGCCAAGATTGTTATCATGAAGCTGTAGGCTGCAGCCATGTTACAGTGGCCAACCAGGCAACCATGCACATTTCCATGGTTGACACTTTCTGTTTCACTGTTTGTATAGCATGCTCCACATCGTACGGTGACAATGGCACCATAATTGTGGGCAACACCACTCACGAGTTCATTAATAAGGTTTTGAATGTGTTAGGCTTTCTATATTTTAAGGATCCGTGTTTTGATATTTATGGTTTGTCTATTTTTTTGGTCTTTCAGCTATGACTTTTATTCATTCTCAATCATTCCCACCCTAGGAGAGCTAGTTGCCGGAGATAGAGAATCTTATCAGTACTTGGTAGAGAGTATTCGTCGCTTTCCACCACAGGTTTATATTCATCTTCCCACTTGAATACTTTATTCCAGTATTATATGCATTTGGTTGGACAATTCTTGTGTACCTTGCCAATTGGGATGGGACAACTAAACGCCAAAACAGAGCAACCATTTTACTTTTGAAGCAAGAAAAAAAGCTCGAACAGTTTCTTCCAAAGGTCTGAGTTGAACATGCATGCTATGCTGCAGAGGGAAAGAAAGTAGTAGAAGTGAAGTGCTCTAATTAGTGGATTAAGTATAATTTATTTTGTCTGGTCTAGGTGCATAATGATCTGTTATATTATATTTTAGTTACATTGCAATTTTAATTTACTTAATTCATGATGGAAATAAGCTTACTTTAGTGTTCAACTGAGTTCTTGCCCTAAATAGTATCTTGGATGTTAATGCTCCTGTATGCATTGGTGTATGTGATTTGGTAATTAGAAAGGTGGGAGTCAACCTTAGCCAAACTCTGGCTGCATTGCCTCGTATTTCAATTCAATTTAAGTTGGGGACACCTGAAATATCAGATGTTATGTATATAGCTATGAAATGTTTGTAAGGACTGTTTAACTGAGGTGCTGCTGTGTTCCTTTTATTTTTTATTTTTTGCCTTTTCATAATGAAGGAGACATTTGGAATATGTATGTATGTACAATTCATCATGTTTGTACGTAATTTGTGGCTTTTGTTATATCCCCCTTATAATTCATCTGAATTGATGACTGCAGGAGACATTTGCTTCAATGATTGCAGATGCAGGTTTCCAGAAGGTTGAGTATGAAAATCTAGTTGGAGGAGTGGTAGCGATTCATTCAGGGTTGAAAATTTAGTAATGTACTTGAAAAAAATTTGGTAGTTAGGTTTCTGTTAGCTCTTCAAATCGAATCCAAGACACTAAGGAGGTTACAATAAATAATATCAAGTCAATTGATTTTTTTTCTTTTGATGGAATTAAGTCAAATTGATTGGTTGTATGTTGTGTCGCAATTTCATTGAATGAGCCAGGAGTAAACTGGATTCAAGTATGACAGCATCTTCATTTGTTTGGATTACAACCAAGACATGAAAACTATAGCAGATCCACATTCCTATGAAACTACAGAATTCGTCCAGATACCTGCCCTTTTATGTGTGCAGCCTGATCAGAAAAGAAATCATCCCAGCAACACCAGCCGAATAGAGTTTGATACTCAGTTTTCCCATCATAAGATGAAGCCAGCAGCTGTGAGAATTTTAACGTCATCTCCGTGATGATTATGTATGACATTACTAGGCTACTAGCAAACCATGGTATTAACACGTAAAATTCAATCCCTTTTTCTTTTGGCGCAAGAAATTACAAAGAACTCTAAGTTACAATTACCATAAACACAACTTTTAGGCCTTCAAAGGAAGCCTACGCATACAGGAGAGAGGGAGGAATGAAAGGAAGCAAAGAACACTAAAATGTTGAAGAATTCCAAAAAGCTTGATTTTGAAAAAAAAAATATATATATATTCTACAGTGCAGTGGTGCCAAATGATAGAACTGTAAATTGAGAAATACCTCAAGCGCATGCAACAGGAGCTCAGTAATAAAGTCTTTTGTTTTCACATGTCTGTAAAAGCAAATCAAGTCGATAAATTAATATCTGAAGAAAAAATAATTGACGTAGAGCAGAGATGCAAGAAATGAACCAACCCCCTGCAATTTCCCAAGTACGATGGAAGGTGCGTGTTGGATTTTATAGTAATCCTGTCCTCCTTCCTCAAGCCTACTCAAAAATTTAGTAAGCGTGTCGTCAATCTATAATTCTTTGAGGGTATCGATATATCTCAGCCCTTCTGGAACTTCCTTCAATCTTACGCAACTTGTAATGTGTAGTCAACAGAGACAAGGCATGGCTCCTTCCTCCACCCTCCACTCTTGTATAGTTGTATCCAAAACAACCTCTTGTATCCAAAACAACTGATGAAGAAAAAGATTTATAAGACGAGGAAATCCTCCTCTGGAAGAGACCAATGTTCTTACACTGTCATGAAAAACATGGGTATTTAGTGAAAGAGGTTTTAAGTTTGGCAGCTTCTCTAGTATTGCCAATTGGTCTTAATCCTTGAGCTCATGACAATAAGTCAATGATAACTTGGTGAGTTTCAGATAGTACTGGAGTTCTGCCAGTAACTCTTCCATTGGCCCAGATGCCTCCAGCTTCTACACATAACGACAGCTTAACACTATTTCTCTAACCTCCCAAGCAGCTCCAGCAGAATGTGGAACTTGGTTGCCAACTCTCAGAGTCCGACTATCCAGCGTACTGCTTGAACGCCTCAAGATTTCTTTCAGATTTTTCAACAGTTTATGCAGTTGTATGCTCAGTTTTCGAAGATTGACCAACTTCGGAAGAATACTCAAATCCCAAGACAAGCTTGAAAAAATTACTTAAGATATGTCTGCAAATTGGAAAGAGTAGACAGTCGTATCCTACTGCCCCACCGTGGGAAGCAGGGCATATAGAGATGTCGCAGTTCTTCCATTTTCCATATTGCATTTGAATGGCTGATGTCACACGAATTCTACAACTAAGAAATTCAAGAGTTTGCATACGCACCAAATTACCCATTGATGGCACATGATTGATAAAATAGCCGCTTAGACTCAAATATCTCAAGTGGACCATATTCTCAATTTCAGTTGGCAACACTACTACTCCAGCTAGGTGACCTTCCATCTTCAAAACTCTAAGCCATTTGAAATCCTCTTGCAACACAGAACGTACTAATGCGTCACTTTCTGGGATCCTTGTTATAGAGAAGCCATTGTATCAGAAAGTATATCGGAATAATGTGATAATTTTATTCATGTCTCAATGAGGTTTTTATAGTATAGAAAATTATTTATAGCATACATTGATGTACAAGTTGATTAAGTAATTATACAAAATAAGTCGCAACTATCCTAATTGATACAGAAAATAAATGTGAATGAATGTAAATTGATACAATGAACCTAGACGAATAACAACTCAAGTCAACACTCCGCCTCAAGTTGGTGCATAAATATCTTGAATGCCTAACTTGTCAAGTGAGCTGTGGAATACCTTACCAGAAACAGCTTTTGTCAGAATATCTGCAAGGTGATCTCTAGTCGACACATGAGGTACATCAATGATATTTGCCTCCAGCTTTTCTTTGATGAAGTGTCTATCTACTTTAACATGTTTTGTTCTATCATGTTGAACCGGATTATGCCCTATGTTTATGGCTACCTTGTTGTCACAAAAAAGGTTCATAGCCTGTTTGGGCTTGAAACCTAAATCCTTCAGTAAGTTACGTAGCCATAGCATTTCAGATACATCTTGGGCCATTCCTCTGTACTCTGCCTCTGCACTAGATCTGGCAACTACTTTATGCTTCTTTCTAGCTCCTCATGTAACAAGGTTACCTCCCACAAAAATGAAGTATCCCGAGGTTGATCTTCTATCAGTGATACACCCAGCCCAATCTGCATCAGTATATCCAACCACCTCCAAATGATTATTTTTAGAAAACATAATCCCCTCTTGCCTGGAGCTGACTTCAAATAGCTGAGAATACGATATACTGCATTCATGTGGTCTTCACTTGGAGCATGCATGAACTAACTCACCGTATATGCAATGTCAGGATGAGTGTGGGAGAGATAAATGAGTCTGCCAATACCTTTCTCGGTTAGTAGGCACTTGATTCGGATATTCTGCTAACTTATGATTTTGCTCCATCGGCGTATCTGTAGACTTGTACCAAGAAAACTCAGGTTTGTGTGGAGAAACTTTGTCAAAGAAATGTGAAGATTCTGAGAGCGCAATACCACAAACAACTTTTGAAGAAGAGAAAGACTCAGGGTCTCAAATTGAGCTAGATTGGTTTGTGGTTCTCCCAGGAGTTGTTACTGGTCTAATTGTTGGAGTTGTTGGGGGAGACTTTTGAACAACCAAGAATTAAGCATGACTGGTTTGTAAAGACATTCAGCAGGAGGAGGCAGCTGAGAAGCACAAGGCGGAGGATGGGACTCAGAATGTAGTCCTTATTTAATCCTGTATATAAAGGCCCAGTTCATGAACATTAAGCTTCATGTGCTAGGTTTAGAGCAGTATTGGGAAATAATCATGTTGTTCTTTTGCATTATGTTATGTGCTCTGGTATATGTTTGTTAGTTTTGTATATTTTGAGTAGCCTGACATAGTCTGGGACTCTGAAGTAATTTTGTGTTCTATAAACTTTGAGGCATGAGCTGCCTAATTGCTATCTCAATCTAGACATAAACCAGATATGACAATATATTCTTAATCTCCAATATAGCTGCTATCAAATGAAAAGGAAATAGTTACACCCCTAGCCTGCAAAGTGGTGGTAATATCATGATGCTTATTATTTTGGATTTTAGAAAAAACTCTATCCCCTTCGAATTGAGCATAAATAGGAAACTGAAGAAATGAGAATCTATTCATTCTTAGCTACTGTACTGTATCATACACAAACAGAACTGAGATTTCAGTTTAGGCTAGTAACAATAAGCAGGGAGATTTTAAGTTCTTAGATCAAGTTTTGGCCTTGATAATAATTTTGACTCTACTGTATTAGAATACCCAAATGTAATCAAGCAGGAACATGGAAATAGTACTAACCTTGATGAAGAAGGAAGTGGTGCACAATTAATGAGGTCTGTCTTTGCTTCACTGCATCAAGCAGAAAGAGAAGATGGAATTACTAAAATTTGATTGATTTTGAAATGCTTTCAAGATTTAACACACTTGAAATCATGTACTAATCTGCCAGAGTTAACAACTTTCTTTATTTTATTTTTTTGGTACAAGGAATTAACAACTTTAATTCATGAATTCCTTGTATTTAGGAATCTAAACACCAATGTGCACTCTATGTATCTTTAGCGCCTCTGGAGTAGTACCAAATGAGGGTCTCCGCTACCTCTACTTATTTGATTGCATAATGAGTAAGACTATATGTACGTACCACTTGTGGGTACTATCACTAACTTCTTGTCTGTCTATGGCCTTAAATGATAGCAGAAGGGTATGTAACGGCTTATTCTGGCTTGTGATAAATATATATTTTCCCTAATTCAAAAAAAAAAAAAAAACTTTAATTCATAAATGAACTCTCCATTGATAAACTTTGGGCCTCTTACTGGCCCATTTTCCTTTTGGACCGATTGTTTCATTTTGGACCCGTTTCTTCATCACTCTTCTCTTTTGGGTCAATTAAGCTTGCATAAAGAACCGTAAGGGCAATGCAACCGCGAAACAAAGATGGTCAGGCCCATATAGCTAGGACTTGCAAGACTACTGTGAAAACAAGCAAGAAGAAATAACAGACGCAGCAAACAACAGAAGCTTCCTTGAGCATGGCTCCACCTTGAAAAATCTCTTTTCTTTATATTGGAAATACAAGATGTCTTTTGTTAAATGTACAGTCCTGAAATTGTTAAGGAATGAAAACCAGTTGGAGTTTTTTTTGATACGAAAGAAAATAGATTAAAGACCAGTTGGAGTTTTACCAAGAAAGTCCATGCATGTTAGTAAGTCACTTTCACACATCACATCTCCATGGCAACCTCAACCTCATCCATTATGTAGTTGACTCTGGATATGTACACGATATATAAAATAATCAGCATCTTAGATTGGAAAGCTACAGAGTAGAACAATATATGACATCGCTTTAACTATAATTCGTAGAATATGATCATGATGAACATGAGCTTCATACGGTACTATGTAGGTTGTAGCTTTTGATCTCATCGACAACTACTCCCATAACTAATCTGTCTTCATATAATTAATCAGATATCACCATGTTCAAGCCTAGGCGTTCGGGACAACTGTATATGGACAGTACATTCCATATTCATTCAAATGCATGTGTAAGTACTAAGTAGAAGGCAAACAGAATAACAAAGAAAAGCCTATCTGATTGTGAAGCCACACTTCGATTTTTGAACATTAACACAATACGCTATGGCAATTACTAAGGCCCTTTCTTCTATAAAACTATAAAAGAATCCCTATTCCTTCATATCATCGATCACTTAACATGGAACAAAAGCTTGCTTTAATTAGATGGCTTCCAAGTTCCAAGTGTTAAAGACAATCAATCTTCTCCATTGAATAGCCAATAATAAGGCTATAACGTTCTGCATCAGTTTTGATATTGTTATTACTATAGTTGATTCAGCATTATTGCTTCATGTAAAACTGACAATACATACTCCTATATATTGTACAGAATGTACGTAAATGTTTAAATCAAATGAGAATCAATTTCTACACCAAGTCTACATTTTTAGTAGCAATATTAATGCTATCTTTAGTGATACTACTTCTGGCTACTGGTTCCAATTAGGTGGAATTGCTATTTATTGGGGCCTATTTAGAAATGAAGGCACATTAGCACAAATTTATGCTTCTCAGAATTACAATTAGTAAACATAACTTTCCTCTCATCATTTGACGATCACCAAACCCCTTACATTAAAATCGCTCGGTCACTGTGTCCCTATTACCAATGAACGCACCAAGTTGAGCCTGGATATAAAGTCATGCCAAGCCAAAGGCATTAAGGATATTTTCTCTCCATAGGAGGGAGGTGCAGGGAGCTACTAGCTCTATGGGTTCGTCCGATGATGCTTGTGGAACAACTTCTTGGGAGGAAAGTCCTCGCAATGCCGTTGGGAGATGCTGTTCTAGATGGAGTTGAATATGACATTGAAGGAGGGACTGACCAACACTGGGATGACCTTGCAAGGTACCCCGTACCTTAGCACCAAACAAAAGAAGTTAAAGAAGCAAATATAGTATAAAATATGCCAAACATAATATTAATAGGACCATGCTTATTAATCTTCTCAGAATTAGCTCCAAGCAAGGCACACCATTGACCTAGAAGCAACAAGCTAGGCACACTAGCTACATTAATAATAGAGAAATGCATCAAATCCTAATTTATTCTTAATTTTTCCCAACTTTCTATAAAAAAAAAAAAAATACCAATTTGATTGAACAACAAGTAATGTGAATCAACAAAGCCTCGCTCGGTGGGTTGTTATAGGGCTTAAAGAATCCAAAGGGACATAAAATGATGACCTTGGTTTCGCAATATAGACCAGATATCAATCTCTAGCAGAAGAACTACGTAAGAGTTGCGTCTATAAGAAGATTTTGTGTGACTTGTGAAAACCCATAAACATCATGGGAAAGGGATCATCTGATTGTTACTGTCTTTCTGTGCATTATTTTACATTGTTGTTCAATGTTGCCTGCTGTATTTCATATGTGCTGACACAGACACTTTGCCACCACAACGAGCGCTCTGCCTTGTTGCAATTCAAGCATAGCTTTACACTAGACAAGTTTTGCTCTTCTAGAGATACTATTGCTAATCCAAAAGTTGCATCCTGGGCGCAAGGTGAACGGATCAATAATTTCTGTTCATGGGATGGTGTTGAGTGTGATGAGGACTCTGGCTATGTTATTGGCCTTGATCTCAGAACTAGCTGTCTCTATGGTTCTTCCAACTCGAGCAGCAGCATTTTCAAACTTGTTCACTTGCAGAGGCTTGACCTATCCGGTAATAACTTCAATAGTTCTGAAGTTCCATCAAGATTATGCGATGACCTTACCAATCTAACATATCCCAACCTTTCATGGTCATCATTGCTGGCCAAATTCCATCAGAAATCTCAAAGCTATCCAAGCTGATCACTCTTGACCTCTCTTACAACCAAAAATATTTTGCTAAAAACAATTTGTTGGAACTGGACAAGTCCCAACCTCAGAAGCCTAGTGCAGAATTTAAACAACATAAAACTACTTCATCTTAGTGGTGTTCAGATACTCTCTTCGATCTCATCCTGAATCCTGATATCTTGAAAATTGCTTCTTCTCTCGTATCTCTCCACCTTCTGGAATGTGGATTCACTACTACAATTTTCCCCAAAGCACACTGATTTCAATTAGTCCCTATTGGGACAAAGCACACTGAAAAGAGTGGCTAATGGCATTAGCCACTATGCAGCAACTAATTAGATATCAGTCCCCTCTATTGTAGGTGCTATTGGGGCAAAGCACACTGATAAAACATCAGTGGCATACCAACACCCAATGCAGCAAACCACCTTTTTCTTTCCCACTGTTATTGAATCAGTGTGTTTTCTCAATGCCACCAATATCAGTGGCAAAACTGGGAGTATATATAAAAAAAAATAACAATTTGGTCTAGCTACAACCATGTATTTCTAAAATGTACTGTACAAATCGTATACAATTTCAAATAAAATACAACATTAACAAAAAAAAAAAGACTTAAATCTCTTCATGTTCCTTTATGGCTGCATCTGGTTACATCCAGCAACTATGCTTTCTGTCAGTTTCATAACTTTTATGAGAACGTTGCAATTTCTGAAAGAAGAAAACCTGTGACACTAACGAATTGAAGCTTCTAAAAGACTAATACAGTTTCACAAATATAACATAAATGTATATTCTGAAAAAGCTCTTAACATAGATAATTGCAAGACCACAAGCAGAACATAAAGATCAATAAAGAGAGAAATAACAGGTTCTTTACTTCTCCTTTGACTATGTCAGAATGTCAAATTAAACCAAACACACAACTCTTCAAAGTATAATAGACAACCTATTCCAAAGCTTTACAAGATTGAAAAGCTAATAGATCAAAGTAACAACTAAACACCAATAAAAAGTCAACATGAAGGAGATGTCTTACAGAACATAAGAGAAGCACAGTTGACAATCTCATCCAGGTTTTGACCGGTTAGCTTATTCCCCTGCAAGTCTTTACAATTTGCAAATAAACAAAGAGTCATCAAACCACTTCAGGACTATTACACTATGAACACAAAATAAAAATAAAAAAGTTTAAAACAAACAGAAACATACATGGATTCCAAGTTTCCCAAATCTCCAAGGGCTGGCAAAATCTCCCCGCCAAGATTCAAGCTGGACAAATTCCTAAAACAAACAAACCCATAAACACATAATTCAGTATAAAGTGAATGACTGTAGGAGATCATTAACAGTATTACGTGTGAAAATCCGGATGATACATAATGAAAATTTATATATATCTTCTAAATTAGGTGCGAATATATATCAAGCAAGATAAGCATCAACTTATATATATATATATATAATCTAAGAAAGAATATCTGACCTGCAGCTATCTTGCTTCCTCAATAAAACCCCAAAAGTTATCCTCCTCCTTTGTCGATAACAAACCAAATATGATAATTGCAAACCCTGCATCATCAAAAAACATTATACAGCGCTCACTAAAAATATCTATCTTCAAAAAAAGAACCCTACAGCAACTACACAAAGCCAGACCTGTCCATTTCCTATAAATCAACAAAACAGATAAGGAAAAAGAGTTTATGATACAAACCTCTTCTGTCCTAACTTAACAGTTACTAAACTAAACTTTCACTCTAGTCACTGCAATAACCTCCAACTTCCAAAGATAATTTATCCTTATAGTATTGATCTGCACAAACTGAAAGCATCATTAAGGCTGAGTAGTTTGCAAAGCATAATTGTGTTAGACAAAGTTTGAATTACCTGGTTATTGTGCTTGTCCAGCTCAGGAGTAGTCTCAGATCTTCTCCTAACTGCTGCCGCTGTCTCTCCCTGCAACCTCCCTGCAGTCAACTAAAACATTTAGAAATCATAAACTTATATCAAACTAAATATCAGAATACTTATATCTAATACTCAAGGTAATTGTTAGACTGTAAAAGTAATTAAAATGAACAAAGAAGATAATCTACAATCCCATAAATATTCATTCCACATTTGAAGTCATAACACCAAAAGCATACATTCTTCATGATTGAATAAGAAAGCTGGTAACTAATTTCGAATTGTACAAACTTGCAGCAAACATAGTTGTCATCAGAAAAAAAAAAAAAAAAACCAATAAACTTACCAAATAACAGTTGAAGTTGAAGTTGTTGTCCATGCTCTCTCCAACTAATCTGTAATGCTACAAAACAACCAAGCACTCACTTTCTCTCCCATTGCTTCCAAATACTTACACTTTTAATATATATATTTTCAAATACATTCACAAACACAAACAACTCATTTAATCACAATTAATCAAACATCAAAACTGCAGATTTGATAGAAAATAGCAGTTATGAACTGCAACCAAACAATTAATCAGCTCAAAACCAAAAGCTTGCATTCTGTGCACTCTATCAGATCTATTTATGTAATGTTTATGGTGTCATAGTGTTCTATACTAACCTATCTGAGTTCCAATCATGAGGGACATAAAAAAAAAAAAAAAAAAGTCAATTAAGACCACCCACCATCATGTTGATATGATTAAAGAAAAATATCGAAAGCTAATCATGAATATAAGATGAAATTAAGCAAGTGAAATTATATGTTCTCATAAACACAATGGAAGTTACCAAGAGCATCAAACAGATCAAGAAAAGATCAGTCAAATGCTCACGCTTCTATTTCTCCCCCACAGCCTCGTCTCTTAGGAATTTTACCCGGTATCTTTTTTTCCAGGACAAGCCCTGCACACATCAAATAGCTTTCTCAACATATAATCCACAGTTGGGTATTCTTTCTTAACTAGCACAAACTCTTTTAACAGAAAATCCAATTAGTACACAACCACTCCAGGTGCAAAAGAAAACTCAAGAGACTTGAACTAAAACACATACACATCCAACAATGGCCAAAAGTTGAGTAGATTTCAATAGCTTTACCATTCCTAATCAGACGTGCACAGTTTCAAAACATGAAATTGACACTCCAAGCTCTCACATACACCTTCTACCTCTACATTAAACCTAAGAGAGAGATCGAAGGGCTCAAGCTTGGGTTTTTAATTTGACAAAAATCCAAGCAACTTCTAACCTCAGCTAACGATTGGTTGAGGCCTGAAACTAAGCGGCTAGGGGTAAGATGCAGAGACAAATTAAAGAAACAAGTTGAAGGCTTCAAACGGAGAGTCTTCTTTCGGAGAATTCCTCCTTGGCTTGAATAGAACGTCGTTTGGACCTCGATGCAGAGCTTGGAAGCACGTCAATGGCGGCATCGAGTTCTTTGCTGAGATTGAAAACGGCTGAGAAAAAATCTAGATCTCGTTTAGGTTTGGATTTAGAGAGAGAGAAGAGAGAGAGAAGAGGGGAGAAACCTCAAGATCTAGATCTAAACGGGGGCGGCGCGTGCAGATTTCAGAGCCACGGGGCAAGAAGTCGCGGCCTACAAGAGCCTCGAGCACACTGGACTTGCCGCTACTCTGGCTGCCGACAACGGCGACCTGAGGGAGCTCGATGGTGGATTGGGAACCGAGCTGCGCGAAGATGTCCTAGAGCTTGTTCACTATGGGGATCACGGAGTTTCCGAGGGGCGAATTGGAGGATGAAGGAGAAGGTGGTTGAGGTGGTGCCACTGAGGGCTCGTCAGCCATGGCGGGTGGATCTTACAGGCAACCAGACTGGAGACTTCGTGGATATTTCTTGGAGAGAGAAAGAGAGGAGTTATTGAAAACACGGAGACTTCGTGTTTTAGCTGTATTAGAATTAGGTTTGAAGTCTGACGGGGGGTATATTGAAGGAAGTGTTTTCTTATCGTCAGATTAGCTCTTCTATCAGTAATCCTACGGCTATAATTTGTATTGGTGGCTATGCAATTGTGTGAAAGATATCTAAAGTCCTACTTTTTCTTACTGTCAGTGCAGCTACAGATGAACAATGCTATAAAGTAATAATGCTATTCCTTCTCGACACCATTAACAGTGACATAGGTATTAAACAATTATTAAACTTGTGTGTACTGTATATATTAGACCACTGATGATCAGTGAGCCGGAAAAAAAACTCACTGATGTTTTATATCAGTGTTATACTATTCATTTTGGGACTGATGACTTTTTAGTGGCTAAAAAAAAGGTGCTAATGGGGAAATTTGTAGTAGTGATTGTTTGGGGAATTTCCGGTAGGCATTTTCCACCTACCAAAATTAGAGGATTGAGTTGGCCCATATTCCCTATAATGAAGACCTGAAGCAGTCCCTTCAAGGAATTGAATGTTGCGTTTTCAAATTCTCCAGTCACTTACCTTCTTCAATGGGAGACATACATTCCTTAACTATGTTGAACATTGCGTATTCTCGAAAACCTACCCGCTTGGTTTCCTATTCCTTTTTTGGACATAGTTATACTTACTTCGACATTTCAAAAAATACATACCTTAATGACCAACTTTCTGATTCCTGTTCTTGGATTGGAAAGCTAGCAAATCTGTGCCACTTGGGCGTATACCTTCTCAAGTGGGGAATTCTCATGTTTTCGACTAACATATATGACTCAACTTTCAGAAATAAACTTGGGCTACAATAAAATTACTGGTCAAATCCATCTTGCATTGTTAAGCTGCCCCAATTAACTCTTCTAATCCTTCGGTTTAACAATTTGCAAGGAGAAATTCCAGAGTCGCTCTTTCAGCTGAAAAATCTTGTGTATCTTGACCT
This sequence comes from Rosa lucieae, assembly GCA_024704745.1. Taxonomy (NCBI): domain Eukaryota; kingdom Viridiplantae; phylum Streptophyta; class Magnoliopsida; order Rosales; family Rosaceae; genus Rosa; species Rosa lucieae. Next base: position 33,493 of record JANPXK010000797.1, read on the forward strand.
TGGCTCCTAACTGGAATTGACTAGTTGCATTTGATGAGTTTTGCAAGCACAAAAAGTTTTTTTTTTTTTTTTTAAAAGGTAAGCTCAAAAAGTTAACACTTTAAAAAATGTGATTTCCAATCCCAGCGTAATTTTCTATCTCACCTCTATTTGATATTTAGCGTTTAGAGACTCAGCGAAAAACTGAAAAGGGTACACTAATTAAACTACACCTGCCATATATTTTATTAATTATGGTATTATTGCATTGAAAAGGAAGAGTTTAGACCCATCTCTAATTGGCAAGTTTCAACTTCCAATTGAAGGATCAAAAGGAACAAAAAGCAAATCCCTTTTGTAGGTCAGGGGCCTGGGGCTGGGTTTTTCTTGAACAAAGTCTCTCACTCCTGAGTCTTGTTATGGTGTTTGCAAACTTCTTGTATTTTTTGGATTTTTTTTTTAAATTAATACAATACAGGACAAGTAAACCTATTAAATTCGATCTAGAAGCAAATCTTTCAATAAAAACATCCATTCTCTACTAAACTCAAAAAATGCTAGGTTCTTAATTTATCAGAAAGAAAAATCTAGAATTTTAAGGAGGATCGATCATCCACATCCCAAAAGAGGGAGAGAGAGAGGTGAGTTAGGGAATGAAATAACCAAAGACTTAATATTACATCGGTCACACCTCGCACATGTGGCTTTAGGGAACAACCAACACAACAAACCCAGAAAATAGGAAATATATGGCTTACAGTACCCAGAAATAGCAACAAACCGAGACAATAGATATTACCTTACAAAGCCAGAAAAGCAAAAGATGGATGGGCTCACTCATGAGCTAGCTCATTGACCAAACCATAATGAAGCTGAAAAGAAGGTTGAATTCAATAGAATAAGTCAGGGAGATCCACCCCAAGCCGATTAAAAAATCCAGCAGATGTCCCGCAGATCTCCTCCACGGTGTGTCCCGTAAAGCCCATCTTCATGATCATCAGCACCGCCGTCAATTCTCAGAATCTGCGAACCCATCGACATACACTTTGTCAAAATCGTCTTTGCAGACGCCTACCCAGACTGGGGTCTTGCAGTTGGGCACTTGATAGAGTTTCATGCCCTCAAAGGCGCTCTCCTCACAATATTTAAGAAAATTGGCATATCTGCTTTTTGCGTCGTATTTGGAGTTGTCGAACCGCTGGGAGATGGATCTCTCTAACCTCTGTGGCATGTGGGGCACAGGAAATGAAGACTCATCAGGGGCCAAGCATCTGAACTTGGTAGTGAGCTTTGGTTTGACTTCTTTACTGCAGAGACCGCCGAAGCTTGCGGCTTGCAGAGAAGGTAAGAAATCATCCGGGAAAGGGTGAGTGGTTTCTGGTGACGAGTAGGGTTATGAAGGGTAGTGATGGAGATGGGAGTGGTGGAGATGGTGGTCAGAAGGCGAGAAAGTCATTGTGACTGCAGAGGTTTGGAGAAGAGAAAGGGTGGAAAGAGCTTTGTAGATGGCAATGGTGCGTAAGCCCTATATACTGTAAATACAGGGAGAGTATGTTCAGACAAGACAACCACGCGCACGAGCAAATGCATGAGAGCGTAGAGTCTCTCATGCGGTCTGCAGCGCGTGATTACACTAGTGATGTGCGCTCACAGTGTTACATTGGAAAGTCAATTGACAATCGGAGGGCTGATGACTCCTTCAAATCATCCAAACAAAAGCAGGAGATTATTCTGACCTGCCACGTGGCAAGGAGCCCACTCGCCACGCTCGGTCTCGCTCTCAGAAACCGTAG
>JANPXK010000798.1:0-26891 GCA_024704745.1 Rosa lucieae
TTGTTGTGTGTTTGGTGTGGCTTCAATGTCACTAATTAGATGTTTGTGTGTGGCTCAAAACAAAAGTAGTAAAATGATAAAAGATAAATAAATAGTAAAAGGATAAAAATATTATTCAAAATTCATAATAATAATAATAAATAAGAGCTTTACACATCCTTGCCCATATGCAATTTTCTTCCTTTTTTTTTAATTCTCCAATAATATTTAATCCCAATAGTTACAGAGAATTTTTGTAATATATTTTGATTACATGCATTTCTATGCGAGTAATTATATTTTAAACACTAGAATCAAATTAGTCTCCAAACTAATTATTATGTAATTAATCTATTTTTATCTATTTTGTAGTAAATAAGTGGTGTTGTGGATTTCGGAAGAATTTATGCGAAATTGGAGCAAAATAAAGTTTTAGAAAAAAAAAGAACGAAGTATCGAAGCGGTCAATTGTAGTCAACGCCAACAAAAAAAGAAGAAAAAATTAATTAGATGGAGGAAAAATTGTTAATTAAACCACTGGGGGTCACGTGGGTTATGTAAGGAAGCTGAAGTGAGCAAAGTGAGCTGCACATGGGATGATTAAACCATTATCTATTAGGCATTAATTGCCTAATCATTCTACCCTTAGACCAATTTGGGCCTTGCCACATGCCCTTTCCCTTTCTCACGAAACCATTGCAAGCCACCAATTTGAATTCATTCTCTCCTATCTCTTTGAGACACACAGAGACCACGACCTAATTATCCCTATATATACATGTCTACCCACAGCGCCGCGGTGGATATTCAAACCAGACCCCATTACTCCATGAGAGATTATTCAGAGCACCGCCGTGCACTTGCACCAACATAAATGAATGGTTAGATTGCATTAAATATACTTTTTGTTTATTAAAAATAAAGTTGATAATAAATATCAAGGGTTGAGATTATTTTATAAGGGTTGGGTCACTTACACCGTCGGTGCATAGAATAATTTCCATTACTCCATCCTCTTCTCTAACCCATCGAAACTCACCACCACCAACCTATTTTCTATATTTTGTTCACTACTCCCCCACAAGGTTTCATCAATTCCACAAATTTCAAAGAGGAAACTCAAGCATCAAGAACTTCAACACTATTAAATTTGGGTAAAAGTGAGGAGGCATAAATCAAGGCTAGCCATAATTGCTCTATAGCAATTTGTGGCTTGTTCTTGTTACTCCCTTACTTCTTTTCACTTTTTCCTCTTTAAATTATGTATATTGATGCTAGTTTAATGATGGATAGTGAGTAGTTTTGTTGTTGAGGGCTAGGGTTGTGTGCCCTAGTCCAAATTTTGTGTAAAAGATGCTTATTTTAATGTAATGATGCAATTTTTATATGATAGATGCTTATATCTATTTTTGTTGGGTTAAAATGCATATCTAGGAGCTAGAAGCCTAGTCAACTCTAGGGTGTGTATTTTGAGCATATCTAGGACGGAGTTAGAGACTTGAACCCCCTATAATTCCTAAGCTAGAAACCTTCAATTTCGTAGACGAGGGGTTATAAGCATGGTGATTTACACCCGTTGGGTGAATGCACGGGTGAATCGCTTAGTGGTCTAATTCCTCGATCTTTAGGCTACTTGATGTGAATTAGAGACCCTTGAACCGGCTCTAGTTCATGCCAAGTGAGTTCTTACGGCCCTTGAGCCAGAGTAGGAATACAATGAAAGGGAATTTCGGTCCTTGAGCCTTGAACCGCCTTGGATATGACTACCACCAAAGTAGGAAATTTGCATCTACATTAGATTAGCTTCCAACACATAAGATTTGGGTGAAGGAACCTCCTTAGCACCCGACATTTTCATTCATATTGTTTACACTTTTATTAATTTCTTTGCATTTATATTAATCGCTTTACATTTCATTACTTTTTGTTAAGTTCAAAATCAATCATTGAATCCATCGACTCATTTGTGTATATTCGCTTGAGGCTACACATTAGTGGCTTTGAATAGGTTTGGTGTAAGCTAAGCCGACAATTGCCAAGGCTTGGTGCCTTGATTGTTTATAGTTTTTACCTTATAATTTTATTGTATGCATTCAAGTTGTCATAGAGCCAATTACCTCGGTTAGGTCCAACACTTAATCCCCGAGGTACCATAAACTAAGGTCCAAATACTTCCCTTACTTGACACAATTCGTATGTTCGCGAGAGTTTATGCATCAAGTCAATTTTCTCTTCGACTCCTCCCAAAACCTAGTCATCCTAGCTGGGTTTTTCAGCCACACAATCCAAACCAAAGTCCCTTAGAAATGAGGTTTATTTCTCCACACTACGCTATCTAAAACCAGCCTACTAGTGTTGACTGTTGCCAGCAATCTCATCCACCGAAGCTGCTTCTCATTGAAGCGATTTCGTCCCTAATTGGGCAATGAATTTAGGATCTCCAATCACTACATTCGGCAACCTGATCTTGGAGATTAGCTGTTTGTGGCCTAAATAGGGACGACTGAAGGAGCTATGGTGGCACAGTCTGTTGATGGAGTGAGTGAGAACTCTGGTGCAGCCATGGCAGGGGAATTCGATCTCAATCCATCAATCTTGGCAAAAACAAGATGCCTAGCTCCTAAGCAAGGCGGTGAGGAAAGGTATGTGCCATTTTGTAGGAACGGCGAAGAGGGACTGCGCTCTTAAGGACAAGTCAGCAAGGAAATGAACAATGTCGCCATGACTCTATTACTTGAGGTACTATTGGGATTCATGGGCTGGAGAGATGCGGCGGTGCACAATTGTGGGGCGATGGAATGCTGGTACGATTGTGCGATGGCAACAGACAATGTCAACTAGGTGTCAACAACGCGACTGGCAGAAGAGATGAAGAGCGAAGGAGATGATGCAGATTGGGTGCACAACTTTGGTTGGGTGTCCAGAGTATCTTGGAAGGCCAAACCAATGTGGAGGCCCAAGTTGAAGAGGGTACCTAGTATGTTTTGGGTGTTCAAAGCTACTTGAAATTTGATTTGGGCCCAAGTGTGGACCAAGCTTACGGGCTCGAGCTCTATAATCTCTATGGTTGTAGTGAATCAATATACTATGTTTATGAGTCATAGTTTCAATGGGTTTGCATTAAATAAGTGAGCGCTCAGTTCATGTACCACTGTAGTTCACCACAAATCCTTGATATGTTTACAACAAGGCAACTGGAGAATATGTAATGGCCTTCTTGGGACGAGTTTCTATCAATGAAATTATCATTTATTCAAAAAAAAAGAATGACATTCAATCCCATGTGCAACCGCGAGCAAGAATGCTACTATTTACTTAGGTCGCTATATTAGTAGTAAATGTACTGTTCTTACTCCCATAATCATGTTGTTGATACATATGATCCAAACTAGATTCATATATGTATATGTTTGCGTTAACTAATGTTTATGATGCAAAATAAAACAAAATTATATATTGTTTTTATTTCTTATTCAGCCTTTTTATTTTTTTGTTATTTCAACATCATAATTTTTCATTTTCTCTTAAAAATATGATATATTTCCTTTTATATCAATTTATAAGTTAGTCCAAACGAACATAATATTTGGTACTCGGGCATAAGTTCGATGTACTAAACCCTCATTCTAAACAAAGAAAGTCAATTTTATAAAGAAAACTAGAACCATATATATGTTTCTTGTATCGATAGAACTTGAGTGTTTGTCGATTACACTGACCACATTCTTTCCTAATTATTATGTGCCTATATTTCCTTAAGTTTCTATGTTAATAGAAAACGTCATATTTGAGGATATGAACTGTGCATGGTTTACTCTTATTCTTGTTATGTAAGACATAAACTAATTTTGTACCTATTTATACTCACGTTAGTCTGTGTTTCTCCAGTGAGAAAAACAGTAAAATTATATGAAAAATTCTATAATACATACCCGTATATCATACACACATTTACAAATGTAACAACAAATTTGTTGTCAAAGAGGTAACCTGAGTTATATTTTGTGTAATCTTAGTTATATTGATGGTTATTACACCACCTACAATATTGTTATAAGTTTTTGTCACGCCCCGATTTTCAAGCACAAATTAACAACAAATAACAATCACAAAATACTCCAGGCGTGATGATTCGGACATCCATACAAAACACTAGAAAAATTTTCTTCAAAGAACAGGAAGGAAAGATGTCCTGAACCCACAATGTCAATACAGACCCGTTCTTTAGAGTCATGTATTACATTGCACCAAGTTTACAAATTAAACTGAAATAACAATTCAATATGTAAACAACCCCACCAAACTCACTACACAGCGGAAGACTAACAAGTGCACACAACAATTAAATTTCTAAACTCACAACTGCAACAGCAAGGGACCACAACTTCACTACGTTCACCCTAACCTGCAAGATAGACCCCTACACCATTGAATAGTGCACCGGGTTGAAATAACAAACCCGATAAGCTTATGGAAGCTCGTGTGAGTAAATTCAAAACAACAAAGATTAAACACATGCTTAAATCATCTCAACCTAACAAAATCATTATACAATTATTACAACATAAACATCAAGTTCATATCGTAACATATCATGCTCACATACGTTAACTCAAATCTAAAACCCACACGCTCTGACTCTTAATTGATGCATTTAATTTTACAAAAGTTCAATGAACAATCAAACTCAAGTAACATTTTAAAACATTTAAAACTCCAATAATCCAAAATCATGCTCCTTTTATTTCAACAGAATCATTGTCACCTCAGTGACCTTTCAAAATCATTGAAATCTCAACAACCATTTCTTGAAAAAGTAAAGCACTTACTTGAAAATCAAAATCAAGTAAAAGTAATCCCTGCATATGAATTAGTCCAGGAGATCACATCAAAAGTACATCAAGCAAATCATAGTAATTCTTGCATGTAATTTAGTTCAGGAGATTACATTAAAGCCAATTGATTTAGAAAACAGTAATCCCTGCATGTAATTTAATTCAGGAGATTACGAAAGAAAACAAACAAGTCAATAATAGAAATAAATTAAAAATCAATACCATTCATTTAGTAATAACACCAAACACCCCATCAACAATCTCAAACATCAATCATTAAACAATATTCCATATCATTTTCATAACAATCAACACATCACTTTTCACCGCCTTGGTACTACTGCAAAGATTATCACCACCTTGGTCACCACCACTATTGTATAGATTATCACCACATTGGTCACCACCTTGGCTATTGTCACAAGATATATAAATTCACCACTCTCAAAACAATATCGAAAACCTTTTCAAAGTATTGTTTGCACACCTCCACATTTCACAAATCGTACATATTCCTTTCAAAACATAAATCTAACAACCTCGTCATTTTCCTTTCCAAATTCATTTATTTTCTTCAAAATCACCTCTCAATCCAATAATGATAAAATCACGCAAAACAATGCTTTTCACTTCACCTCACAACTCCTACTATATTTCAAAATCTACTCAAACCGAAAATCATTTGTAACAAATCCTTGTTTTTACTTACCCATAAACCGTTGACGATCAAGTCCATATATTTCAAAACAAATATTTATTTTGCGACAGATATGATTTTACAGCTAACAATTTATTCTACTAACTATCACTCAACTAGTTTATCACCCAAAACAATGTGAGATTTACTCACCTCCATACCCTGCTACGTCTTCACACAAAATCATCCAAACTTTGTTCACGCAATTCCGTCAATCACCTAATAACATCAAGGTCACACTCACTACAACACAAAGCACACGATCATTTTAAAATTCGAAAGACGTGAACTATAAATTGAATAATACGTCAATTGAGACAAAACTTCGTCCGAGACCACCAAAGTCTCTGGAACACTCCTACAGTCCTACGGTCAAAACAATCAAAACCACAAGTCGATTGGACGGTGATACGCTCAAAGCAAGCGCATAATTTAACCCTGAAAATGTCATCATTAGTATAGAATAAGTAGGGATCGTTCTAACCGGGGATTGAGGGTATACCTGTAATTGCAAAAACAACTAAAGAATTAAAATAAGTACAAAGTATAATATTTACAAAAATATACAAAGAATATACAAAATAATAAAATAAGGGGGGTTTTAAAATTTTAAATTAAACATTAAAATAAATAAAATAAAGAAATAGTAAAAACATATATACAAGGGTGGAACGCAAGGAACAAAGATCAAAACCACAATCATATGCAAGAAATCCAATCACAATTCCTATAGTTGATTATCTATGTCATGAGAAAGAAGTTGACCATGTGAAATGTTAGAAAGCAAACGATTTCCCATATTTTACTTTCCTTGAATAATTGATCTAAGTGAAAGCACCTAAATCAATCCTATTGAACATGCAATCATAGTCTAGAAAGCTAGCTAATCAAGAACACATTCAATGCATGAAGAACAAAGAAAGGATGTCAACCAAAGTGCATAACCTAGTTATGAATAAGTTCACCTATTTGCAATCCTCCTTAATTGATTTCGACTTTTGTCCAAAGCCTTCACTACTTAAATTAGCTCCAATTACATGCATATATCCTAAGTTGGCCACCAAAGAACACATACATATAAAAGTTTTCTGTAATCCAAAATCAATCAAGCAATCTCACATAAGCAACATTTAAATCAACATACAAAAATCACAACTTTATTTCAAAACATAAAAATAGGCTTTAAACTTTGCCCTTAACGTTTATGTCAACTAGAAATCAAGTTCATACGAAATCAAAACAAAGAAAACCAAAAAGGTTACAAGAAATAAGATAAAATTACACCATGAAGGATGAATGGTGGAAAGCTTGAGACGTTGGTCTTGGATCTTGAAAGCAATGCTCCAAAGCTTCACGACACAAGGTGGATGATGGCGGCTAGGAGGCTTCATGGCTTCTTCTTCTCTTCTTCTCTTTGCTTGAAGACGCAGACACTTGAAACTAGAGGATGGAGAGAAAGCTTGACGTTATGGAGAGAATTTTCTGAATGAAGAGGTGTGTTGTGTTGTTATGGTGGTGTAGCATAGGGGGTTTATATAGGGGAAGGCAAGGCTTCATGAATTTAATTTCCAAATAATTTTCTGGTTGCACCACACAGCTTCGACCAATCACGTAGCGCCACGTCAGCTCAGACATGTCACTCAACCAATCAAAAAGCTCCAAAATCAATCCCTAATATTTTGTTGCTGATTTTCCCATGATTTAATATGATTTTATTCACAATTTTCGGCCAAATATCTAGGCATGAACCTAGACAATGTATCTGGATGCATTTTGGACCTTTTCTCCCTTAAATCTCTCCATGGCTTTATCCTTAATGTCCTCCCCTTAATTTTCTCTTGATTTTCACATTAAAATTGCAGATTTTATTCTCTAATTTCAGCCAACATATCTTGAGGGAATTGAGGAACGAATCTGGACTTGTTTTGAATCTTTTCTTCCTTAAAATTCTCCCTTGATATTCTCCACGTAATCTCCTTGATTTCCAATGCAAAAATTAGATTTAATCTCCCAAAATATCTCCCACGTCATCATGTGGTCTCCTAATGCCTTCAGGTTTCCTAACCTCATCAGGATTCCTGTGTTGACTGGGATTCCTAGTCAGACCAGGAAAACTCCATTTCTTCATTTCAGCTCATTTCTTCTCCATTTATTCCAAGGTACCTAGAAAATAGAAACTTTCATTAAAATTACTAAAAATAAAAACTTTCTAAAGATGAAAACTTTCCTAAACAAGAAGGATTTATTTAAGGAAATAACTAAGTAAATACGAGGAAATAACATTTAAAATGTCGCATTAAAACGCTCCTATCAGACGGCCTAATCCTCAGGGATCAAAAACCGAAACGAATCAAAAATGCTAAAACCCTAACATGCTCATACGATATCCAAAAATTACAAATCATATATCGAAATGCTCATATCGACGAGTAATGAGGGACATAAAATTGTCCCTGAGGAGGCCGGAAGCCGCCGGAAAACACCACCACAGTGGCGGCGCTGGCGGCGACCAAAAGTCAGAATTTGGCCAAACTTCCTAAACAAAAGATCTTCATCTCAACTCGAATTACAACTTTCCCAACTACATTAAAGTCTGAATTGAAGCCATATGACCGGAATTTACCTCGCAATCTCTGAAACTCGATGAACCCCAGAATCCCAATCTTCAAAATTCGAGCTCCAAAGGTTGAATCATTGCAAGCCACCTTCGGAGAAAGCTTCTTCATCTTCTGGGCTCCAAAAGTCCTCAAGAATCACCGGCTATGGTGCCCGGAATTGAAAGTTCCGATCTGGGTTCAACGCATCGCCGCTGCCAAACTTCCCGACCTTGCAGCTCCCTCCACAGCTCGTTTCTTGCTCCAATTCTTCCACAGACTTCATGAGGAGGATGAGGCGAAGATATTATGACAAGAATCGTGGCCTAAGGTGGCCGGATGACGAAGAAATCGCCTGGCTAAGGTAGAAGACAGATCGGGCTCGGGGAGAGAGAGAGAGCTTTCTAGAAATGGAAAGTTGGTATTTTCTAATATTTTCGGATTTTTTTCTTCCTATTTAGCCAAAATGGAAACTTTTTCCAAATGCCATAACTTCTTCATACGAGCCCCGATTCTCGCATTCTGCATGTCCACGAATTTGTATTCACGTGCTCTACAATTTTCGTGAAGGAAGTTTTCACATAATCCAAATGTATAAAAAGTCAACCCTTGAATCGAAACATTTCGAGCGAAAAATTGTCCGAAACACTTTCGCTCCACCCTTGAACCACGAAATCGTCCTAACAATCAACTTAATCAATTCCAGAAAATCATCATAAATTAATAATGAATTTCCAGGGTATTACAGTTTTTGAACAAATTTGTTGTCAATGGTGTAATTTTGTTTTAATTATATGTAAATAATGTAAATGAATATGGTAACTTTGTTCTCAATGTTGTAATTTTGATTCATATAAATTGTAATTTTTGTTCAAGTAAATGTAAAATGAGTGTATGATAAACATCACAATACCATAGCTTGTCTCAGATTATATATTTTGTTCCTTTTTCCCATTCAACTTTCTTTTTTCGTTATTTCAGCATTGAATTTTCGATTAATCTCTTGAAAATACAATATATTTCCTTTAATATTCATTTACAAATCAACCCAAGGTACAAAGCATCTAGCATTGTTGGCATAAGATCCATACACTAAATTGTAATTTTAAATAAAAAAGTCAATTCATTTTAGAAGACTAGAACCCTCTATTTTTTGTATAATATTGGTCGACGATGTGGTGTTAGCTCGGTGGTTAGAGCACCAACTACCTATGTATGAAGTCATGGGTTCGAGTCACCATGGGGGTAGGAGTGAAATCTTTTGATCATCTTTTTAAAAAATGTGAAAAAAAGAAGATCAAAATATTGGTCGATTGTTTGTATGTAACATAAGTTGTTCTTCATCTACTAAAATTACTAATCAGGATTTTCCTTTTGAAAGTATTGGAAAATCATGAATGTTTCTCTAGCTTTAGAAGACCAAGATAAAGAGGTACCTGATGGTGGCACTGTAATGCCTGACCTAGGCTTCAATAACATCGAGTTAATGATCTACCAGCTGATGTACACATATCAAGAAAAAGATCAGGTATTAATTTATAAAAGCACTTCATAGTTGTATTCAAATTTACTTATGCATTAGGAATAATAAAACTTATAAATCTAAATTTACTTATTGTCACACTCATACATGTAATTTTTCTTTTGACTGACTAATGAAGTATATTCTAATTATTATTCTTGACAGGGAGTGAATTTGATAATCGAAGAATTACTTTCTTTTGAACATTTATTGAAACAATAATAATGGAGATTATTTCTTTACAAACAACTTTTCATGAGATCTCAAAATGAGCACCCATGGGCATTAATCACTTATCAACTTCCTTTCATCCTCCCCTATAAGGGCAATAGAGGACTGATGGTGACATTTGGGGCACCCATCACTACTAAAAAAATTGCAATTCCTTCGCCTTTTTACTTCGGCAACAGTTACCGTTGCAATTGACACCCAATTGCTACGGAAAATGTTCTGTTGCCATTAAGCCTTATTATTTGCGACAGAAAATTTTTGCCGTAGTAACTTTGTACTCAATTGCGATGCTTTTTCCTCTTACCGTCGCAAAACTTATTTCTATTTTGTATACTAAAAAGAAAAAATTGCAAAACGAAAACACCTTGAAGCTTGACCTAATTCTTTTTCCCTATGTTTTTCCTTTTGTTACAAAATTTCCCACTAACATCTCGATCTGCAGCCCTAACCTCTATCGCGCCCTAGCTCTCTCGGTCTCTTCTCGCCCAAGCTCGTAGTGCCTCTAACAAGACATAGTCGAGGTCCTAAAAGATCGTCAGAGAGAAAAAGGCGCCAGTTGTCTCTCATGCTCATCGATTGTGTTGATCTTTCATTTAATTTGGTATTGTGCGAATTTGATTTGGTTTGGGTGAAGATCTAATTTTGATTCGGTTTTGTTTCTAGGTTTTCAGTGTTTGTGATTTCCGGCCAAAGGTCGATGAGATCTCTCTCCTCTCCGTCAACTCTTCCTCTTTCGCTTCGGTTCGTTCTCTCTCTCTCTCTCTCTCTCTCTCTCTCTCTCTCTCTCTCGTTCCATTTCGTTTTGGTTCTCCTTTAATTTTGTGAATTGCTACAGAGTTTTGATGGCTTTAGGTTAATGTTGACGTTTAGGTTCATAATTGAATAATGTCAGTCTTAGTTGTGTAAAACAAGAAAACAAGAAAATTTGAAGCTTAATTAGTAATAACCTGTGACCTGAACTATGTACTAATAAGCTTCTTGACATTTTATAGACTAACCAGGCTGTGAGAATGTAAGCTACTTTCTATATTATAGGATGGCTAACAATCTATTTCTTTGAGGTATATGCTGTTAATTTGGATCATTTGTACTTTTGCATTTAATTGAAGGCAATTAAAATGTATCTTATTACTAAAGGCACTAATTAAAAGAGGTTAAAAATCTGATGCAGGGAGCTTGGTCACTTGACATAGAAAGGTTTTTAACTGGATATCGAATTGGAGTTTTCTCTTATCTGGTAAATCTTTTTAGGACAAAATACTGTTTACTCCCTATACTTATAGGGTCTCGACGTTTCAGTCCCTGACGTTTCAATTTCACCTAAAAAGTCCTTGAACTTTCCAATTTCACCTAAAAAGTCCCTGCCGTCAATTTTCCGTTAAAAATTCTGTTATCTTGCTGACGTGGCACTATTTCAACAGTAAAATGACTATTTTACCCTTACTGACCCAAAAAAAAAAATTTACTCTTTTTTTTCCTATTTTTTAAGTTTGTTCTTTTTTTTTTTTAACTCTTTTTTCTCTATTTTTTTAATTTGTTCTCTTTTTTTATTCCTACTCTTTTTTCTCTCTATTTTTTTAATTTGTTCTTTTTATTCCTACTTTTTTTTTTAACTCTTTTTTCTCTTATTTTAATTTGTTCTTTTTTTTCCTACTCTTTTTTTAACTCTCTTCCTTTTTTTTTATTTGTTTCTCTTTTTTTTTTTTTTTAACACCATTTTCTCTTTTTTTATTTATTTGGTTTGGAACCGCTGTATGGATAGGGGATTAGGAGAGGTGGTGATGCGTGCTAGCATGACGGGGATGATGGATGGACAGTGGAATGGTCAGCACTTGCTTGGAGCGGCGGGCACGCCAACGGTGATAAGGAGAGGTGGTGAGCTCGCCGAAAACTGGAGCTGAGATCAGGGAGGAGGAAAAGAAGGCCGAAGAGCAGAGAGGAGGGAGAGGAAGAAGAGGTAAACAGAAAAGAGAAAGAAATAAAAAAAAAAACAAAAGAGAGAACAAATACACAAAAGAGGAAAAAAGTTTTTTTTTTTAAAAAGAGTAGGAAAAAAAAAAAAAAAAGAGAAAAGAGGGTTAAAAAAGAGGAGAACAAATAAATAAATAAAAAAAGAGAAAAGAGAGTTAAAAAAAAAGAGAGAGAAAAGAGTAAAAAAAAAAAAGAGTAGGCAAAAAAAAAAGAGTAGGAAAAAAAAAAAGAGAAATTAAAAAAAAATAGAAAAAAAAGTAGGAATAAAAAAGAACAAATTAAAAAAATAGAGAAAAAAGAGTTAAAAAAAAAAAAGAACAAACTTAAAAAATAGGAAAAAAAAAGAGTAAATTTTTTTTTTGGGTCAGTAAGGGTAAAATAGTCATTTTACTGTTGAAATAGTGCCACGTCAGCAAGATCACAGATTTTTTAAAGGAAAATTGACAGCAGGGACTTTTTAGATGAAATTGGAAAGTTCAGGGACTTTTTAGGGGAAATTGAAACGTCAGGGACTGAAACGTCGAAACCCTATAAGTATAGGGAGTAAACAGTATTTTGTCCATCTTTTTACCAACTGATGGTTTTAATTCTTTATGTTGACATAAATTTTAAGATATTCATAACATTTAGCAACGTGGATCAACTGGTCCCAATATTTATAGCAGAAATCGCGCCAAAAATCTCCATGGAGGGCTTACAACACTAAATATGGTAGGGTAGATATGATGTGATGCCCCGGAAATTCGTATTTATTTTTCGAGGATTTTTCGGAATCTAATTTGTGGTTAGTGGACGGTTTCGTGGCTCGTGGACGGAGCGGAAGTGTTTCGGACGAATAATTATTCGAAAAGTGTGGAATTAGGGGGGGGGGGGGGGGGCGCAAAGGTTGACTTTTGATACGTTGAGATTCTCCGAAAACTTCATTCACAAAAGTTGTAGAGCACGTCGATACGAGTTCGTGGACATGCGGAACGCGAGAATCGGAGTTCGTATGAAGAAGTTATGGGCTTCAGAAAAACTTTCCATTTTGGTATAAAAGACGAAAATTTCCTGAAATTGCAAAAGAGCCCAAATTTCCCAAAATGGAAACCCGAGCTCGGTCTCTCCCTCTCGAGCCCGTGCGCAGCCTCCATTTTCGCCGGCTTCGTTCTCCCTCCTCCGGCCACCATAGGACGCGATTCAAAGTGGGTTATCTTCGCCTCAATCCCCTCTTAAGGTCTGTGGAAGAATTGGAGCATGAAACGAGCTGTGGAGGGCGGTGCAAGGCCAGGAAGTTTGGCAGCAGCGATGTTTCGAACCCAGATCGGAACTTCCGATTTTGGCCACCTTTGCCGGTGATTCTTGAGGGCTTTTCAAGCCCATAGGAAGTTGATGCTTCTCCCAAAGCGGCTTGGGACGATTTCACTTGTGGAGGACAAATCAAAGCTTTGAAATTATAGGGTTCATCGAATTTCAGATATTGCGAGGTAAATTTCGGCCAAACGGCTATGATTTAGACTTTGTGTTAGTTAGGAAAGTTTAAATTGGAGTTGAGATGAAGAACTTTGGTGTTGGGAGTTTTGTCAAATTCCGACTTTGGTCCGGCGGCGGTGCCGCCACTGTGGTGGTGTTTTCCGGCCACCTCAGGGATAGTTTCTGTTCCTGAGTTTGATCTACTCGTCGATACGAGCATTTCGATATATTGTTTGTAATTTTTGGAGATCGTATGAGCATGTTAGGGTTTTTACGGTTTCGGACAGTTCGATGTTTCGATCCGTGAGGATCTGACTATCCGATCGACTTGTGGTTTCGGCATATCGATCGTAGATGTATTCTGGAGACGTTGGGTGGTCTCGGATGTGGTTTCGCTCGATTGGCGTCACTTTGGAGATTTTAGTTCAAAACTGGGGTTTCGGACTTAAATCGTTTGTGAATTGTTATTAAGTGGAAACCGATTGTGATTAGGTACTTGACGAAGTATTCTTAGACGATCATTTTGTGGATTGGCTGCTTTGTTCTATATTGAAGACGCAGCAGGAGTTTCGAGGTGAGTAATCTCACGATGTTCATTCACGAACGGGTTTACCATATTGTCTTGGAGTTATGAGATTAACTGTGACTATAGATGGTATTAGTGGCATTTCTGAATGGATGACTATGTGTGTGTGTATATATATTATGGGGTATATAGATATACATATGTATTCATGTATTAGTGGCTTCGTGGTGAATCTTTGTGATGATTGTCATGTAAGGCTTGTGTAGATATATCTGTGTGATGAATCGATGACATCAATATGATGAATCTTTGTGATGATTGTAATGTAAAGCTTATGTAGAAATATCTGTGTAGCTTGTGTAGGAATATTTGTGTCATGATTGCTATCTGTGTGATGAATATGTGTGACGATCGCTATCTGTGTGATGACTGGCGATATCTGCGTGATGATTAGTTGGACGATCGCTATCTGTGTGATGACTGGCGATAACTGGCGATATCTGCATGATGATTAGTTGGACGATCGCTATCTGTGTGATGACTGGCGATATCTGCGTGATGATTAGTTGGACGATCGCTATCTGTGTGATGACTGGCGATATCTGCGTGATGATTAGTTGGACGATCGCTATCTGTGTGATGATCGGCGATATCTGTGTGATGATCAATAGGATGATGGCTATCTGTGTGATGACTGGCGATATCTGTGTGATGATCAGTGTGATGACAACTCGGCAGTGGGAATTGTTATTAAGTTAACAAAAATCGAAAGGACTGCTGTGATGGTCAGGGTTACCTACAGACATCAGAGTGTAGAATTTCTATGATTTGAATTGCTTGACTTAGTGTGACCTCCTGAACTAAATTATATGCAGGGGTTACCATGACTTGTTTTGCTTGTTTTGAATTGTGATTGCCTTGTTTTCTTATTGATTTGATTGATTGATGGTTTGATTTATCTTGAAAACCATAGTGGTGACGATTGTGCTCTGTGTGAGGATAGGAAGGTGATTCACTGTTTTCACCTTGATGTCATGTTGATGACAAGGTTTTCGGTGGGAAGGAAATGAGTGTGATCCTTGTGACTCACCGTTGTGAGTCAAGGGATTTTCAAACATTATCTAAGGAGGTTTTGTTTGACTGGGAATTTGTGTAAGGAGATGCTAGGTTGAGAATCTGAGCATGTAGTTTAGTCATGAGTTGACCTACGTAAGCATGAGATGGACGAGTGAAGCAGATGGCTGTAGGTGTGAGATGTATGCTTATCGCAATTTAGGTTGGGTGACTTAAGAAATGTGTTTTGCTTTGTGGTTTTGAGTTACTCATACGGGCTTGCAAAAGCTTACCGGGTTTGTTGTGTGGCAACTCGGTACACCATTCCAACGGTGTAGAGGTTATTTCTGCAGGTCAGGTTGATCGTGGCTGATGCTGAGGTAGCGTGCTTGCAGCTTAACAGTAATAAGTCAATTTTGTGACCTTACCGTTATAAAGACTTCCACTTGTAGTGAGCTCTGAGGAGTATTTACGTTTTATTTTGTTGTTGACAATTTAATTCGTAAACTCGTGTGTTATGTGACTCTGTGGAGCGAGTCAATATTGGAATTGTAGGTTCAGGGCATCAATATGTACTTGGGTTAAAAGGGAATAAGTTTTAAGTATTTTGTATTGATGGCTGAACGTTTCACGCATATATAATTATGGAGTTATATATCGATTTTATTGTGTATAAAATTAGGGGCGTGACATATGAGCATTGGTCCTAACTTAAAACTATATGATCATTAACATACTGTTTTCCAGTTGCCTATGGTTGTTCTACAACTCATGATTGTTACTGGATTGTCAGTTTCATTTTGTAATTGGAACAATTATAAGTTGGAGGACACTTAGGGCTTGCTTTGGTTGCTCTTTACAATCCACTTCAACTTGCAGCTTCAGCCTTTTTATCAAGAGTTTTCCTCGAATACCCTATTTATTTGGGAAGGTTTGCTCCCATCACACCCTCGATTTCTGTTATTAAATCCTTTTGTTAGTTGGCCATAGACGTTAAGTTACATAGATTTACAAATGTCTTGTTTTCTTTAATAAAGTTGAGTTCTGTATCAACTTTGTTTAAACGTACTACTTTAGAAGTCCCATGTGTTTACTTTTTTTGTACTCTACTATTTTTTTTGGAACCACTTTTGAATATTTCTTTACCAGATTAGCAAAAGTTGAAGCCTTGGTAGTGTAGCTTGTAGTTTTCATTTGGTTTGATAAGATAGTTTTGGAAACTTAGAGGAAGGGTTAAGTCCATTGTTTTAGTGAGAAACACTTTTCAAATGAATCTGATGAACTAATGGATTTGCTATTTGGTGCTTGTACATGCAATTGTGGTTGGACTTCAGAGTGCTGCTCGCTAACATCTCAAAATGGAACTTTTGTTACAGACGGTTCTGGGGTGAGGTGCCTCAATTGCGTTTAATGTCTATTTATGGTCAAAAAGCACAAGTTCCTAGTGCAATTATCATCGATGGTGAATGTCCTTAACGTTTATTCTTACTCCCAATTTATTTTTGAGTTGAGAATGCGTAACCTTTACTTTTATTATCATTGTGGGGGTAGGGTGGCAGGATTAAGCTTCTGATATTGGTGCATGATTCATTTCTTATTTGGTCGAGAAGCATGCACACTTGGAGCTATGCATTATTTTAGTAAAATTATCATCTACCATCAATGATTTAACTTTATCTAGATTCTACGTAGTTCGTGCTCTCATTTTCAGTTGTATTTTGGTACTATTTATAGCAGGTATGCCTTTCTATCATTTTAATTGTCAATACTTAGATGTTCTAGTCAAACAACTTCATATTCATACTTGTGTACAGGTTCTATACTCTTTTAGTCAGTTTATTGTACTAGTTCTTTTTTATCTAAGGTGAAATACAAGTTTGAACTAAAATTTTCAGTTGAAAGTACATGTGGACTAAACTACTAATCTACTAGACTACCTTAATCATCATGCGGCATGTGGGCTCTGACTCTCAATTAGTCAATGGCTCGAATATTTGGTAGCACATA
This sequence comes from Rosa lucieae, assembly GCA_024704745.1. Lineage (NCBI taxonomy): Eukaryota > Viridiplantae > Streptophyta > Magnoliopsida > Rosales > Rosaceae > Rosa > Rosa lucieae. The sequence goes on from JANPXK010000798.1 coordinate 16,868, forward strand.
GAGCTCTTACATGATTATGTATATAGGATGCAAGTGAAACCATATTTGCAGCCTGTGGTTGTTTCTATTTCAATCTGTCATTATGATGGTGAGTTGTTATCTAGTTTTCCTCTAGAGTAATATCTTTCTTGCTTTCATTAGTTATTGGTGTTACCATTCTAATCTTGTTACTTCTTTACTACATACGCACTTCACCGACTTCATGTGCTTATATTCAGATACTGAGTTTGCCAAAGCATGGAGACAACAGCTCAAAGAAGCCTGGAAAAAAAAAAAAGGCGCTAAAGTTTCCTAGGCATAAGCTGGCATACACTTACTTTGGTGTTGCAATTCTTTATCATCGATCCTGAACTAGTACATAGGTGCCATAATCTTTATGTATGAAGAAATTCTAATCAATGTGCCACAATGGGCTGTAGTTATTTATTTCGCTGATGTGAGGTTGTAATTGTTGGTTGGTTTAGTTATACTCGATTTGATATTGTAGTTTAACTTCAGATGCATGTATAATAGTTTTCATTTTTGAATGTTCTTAGAATGAAAATATGGTGCAATTAGCACCACATTTAAAAAAAAAATTCCTTTTTTGTGACGACAACCTTGCTGTGGCAAATACCTCCACATACATTATCCTGAAACAAACAAACAATGCGACGGAATTCACTGTAGAAAATGGACCGTCGCAAAACAATAAATTTGTGATGACAAGAGAAAATCATCGCAAAAAAGTATTTGCGACAGAAAATTGCCGTAGCAATTGGATTTTGTGATGCCACCTATTGCAACGCCTGTGTTGCCATCGCAAAAAGCTCAATTTACATGCCATCTCGAAAAGCTTTTGCCGTTGCAAAATAGGCGTCGCAAAAGCAATTGTTTTTAGTAGTGCTTTTACCTATTTTCCATCTTGGTCATTGGTAGGTATTTGTTTATATATATATATATATCTAATTGTTAGATTTATTTTGTTTATTTTTTATATCTTTTTATGAAATTCTAAACTACATAACAATTTGTATTATATATATATATATATATATATATCTGTGTGTGTGTTTTTCACGAAATCCAACCATTTGCACGAGCAAAAACACTGTAATACCCAAAAAATTGGTTATTAATTTCTATGAATTTCCTGGAATTAATTAAGTGTTCATTAGTACGATTTTGCGGTTCGAGGATAGAGCAAAATTGTTTCGGACGATTAATTATTCGAAATACATATTTTAGGGGTTACGAAGTTTGACTTTTTATATGTTTAGATTATGTGAGAACTTCCTCCACGAAAATTGTAGAGCGCGTCGATACGAGTTCATGGATATGTGGAACGCGAAAATCGAAGTTCGTATGAAGAAGTTATCGTATTCAGAAAAAGTTTCCATTTTTGTATAAAGGATGAATTTTTGGAAAAATTGCAAAAGAGCCCAGATTTCCCAAAAAGGAAACCCGAGCTCTCTTCTCTCCCCTCCGATCGGCAATCGCCGATTTCCTTCCACCGGCCATATCTCCCTCACAGACCACCAATCCACGCCAAACCACGTCCAACGTGCTAGCCTCGACCTTGCGTAGCTGCCAGTGGCAACCTTGAGCCGTGGCATGGCCTGTAGTGGTGACGGGAAGCTCGACCTAATTTGGGTCCAAAATCCAGTCAACGCCGATATCTCTAGTTTCTAGCTACCAATCTTCGAGATTTTTGGCTTGTTGAACTCGCCTTCAGCAAGTTTTGGGAAGGATCGGGCCGAGTGGTGGACGTTATCACGTTAGTCGGAGCTGTCATCGGTTTCTGGAAAAATTTCGGCCACCCGCGACTGTTTTTGGTAATTTTCGGCCACTTCCGTTCATTTTCTCACTTCGAGCTAGTTGTGAATGTTGTTCAACTCGATGAAATGAAGGCCAGCAGCCTGGTTGCACCGCTATTGGTGGTGGTTGACGGTGGCTCTGCTACCATCTGTGGCGGCTATTTCCGGCCACCCCCGGAACAGTTTTTGTTTCTCTTTTTAATCTACACATCGATACGATTGTATAGATGTACAATGCATAATTTTTGGAGATTGCATGATTAAGTTATGAATTTTAGCTTTTTAGGGTTTTCGGTTAGATCAGTTTTCGATCCGTGAGGATCCAGTCGTCCGATCGACTTGTAACTTTGATATAATGATTGTAGAAGTGTTCCAATTACCTTGTGTGGTCTTAGATGAGGATCCAACCGTTAGATCATCGTACAAATGTGTTTTGTGAATTGTATGCTAAGTTGAGACCGTATTTGATTAGGTGCTTGACGGATTGAGTTGGCAAACATTTTGTGATTTTAGGCTGTTAAGAAGATGCAGCTGGATTTAGAGGTGAGTAAATCTCACGTGGTTCATTTACGAACCGAGCTATTTAATTGTCAGAATTGATTGATAATTGGAAATAGTTTCTAAAATAAAGATTTATTTAAAATAATATGAGCTCGATCGACTACGGTTCATAGGGCTATGGCTCACAGGTAAAAAAATGAATTTAAGTATAAAATGAATTTCTTGGTTTTAATACGTGTGAACTATAGTTGGTAGTAGTGGTCATTCCTGCGTGAATGACTACGTATATATATATATATATATATATTTATGTGGAATATATATATTGGATGGTGTGACATTGGTGAAGTAATGATTGAGAGTTGATTGAATTGTTATTTCGAGCATTTCTCTTACGAGCATACAATTATCATGATGTGTTGATTATTGTGTAAAAGTGTGTTTTGCTTGAGGAAAGTATTTGAGTCAAGTGGACTTTTAAATGTTCGGTTGAGTATCGTTTATCACATTGGTGATCAAGGCAAGTATTATCGTAGGTTTGAACCTCGGCTGAGGTGACAAGCTACGATTCAGTTAGAGCTCTAGTCTGTCTGCCAATGTACTTCTTAGGGAATAACTTTAAGTTATTGTATGCTTTTGAGTACAATGTACTGCTTAGGGAATAACTCAAAGTTATTGCATGCCTTTGAGTACAATATAATGCTTAGGGAATAAGTTTGAGTTATTGTATGCCTTTGAGTATATTTGTTTTAAAAGAGAGTGTCGGTGTCCTTTCTATTCTTATTCATGTGGGACTTGATTTCGAATGAATTCTGGAGGTGATTTTAATTGTAATCTCCTGAACTAAGTTATATGCAAGGTTTAGACACCAAAAATTTAATGAAAATAAAAGTCATTAAATAATTCGGTCAACAATTAAAATTATGACCGAACAAATTTAGTCGGCATGTGGGTCCCACAAAATGTGCACATGGCTTGTGAGTAAGCAAAATCACGCGGACTCAGAGAACGACACTTGACGACACATGAAAGGTCCGACGGTAATAAATGAATTTGCTTCGGCCAAATCAATTGATATTAAAGCAGATCAATCAAATTAAATCAATTGATTCCGAGTCAACATCAAGCATTAAATCTCGTCTGCTGATTAGATGTCAATTTATTTAAATTGATAATCAGGATGAAAATCAGCCATCAAATTGATTGGCTAATTCCTTAATAGTCATGATTAAATCAGTAATTAAAGCTGATTGATTTGATTATGTTATTAAGGAAAAAAACAATTAAAATCAACCATCAAATTGATTGGCTAATTCCTTAATAGTTGCGATTAAATCAGTAATTAAAGCTGATTGATTTGATTATGTTATTAAGGAAAAACAATTAAAATTAGCCATCAAATTGATTGGCTAATTCCTTAATGGTCGAGATTAAATCAGTTAATTAAGGCTGATTGATTTGATTATGTTATTATGGAAAATGCAATTTATTACGTGTCATCAAGGCATTCCAAATTGAGAGAGACGCCGACACTATAAATACCCCCTCTCAAATCAAGAGAAGGATGGAAGCAGAAGAAGAGAAAAATCACTCCCAAAGTTCAGAAGTCTTCAAGCGTGTGAAGAGCCCTCAAGCTGCAAAATAGCCGGTTCATCACCGACCTCAAACCAAAGTACTCGTCACGCGTCAACCCTCGTGGCCATCATACGACTCAAGATCAAGCGTCAATCGCCCTTGAGTCAAATATACCAACGACGACGACAAGGGGATGACGATAGACGGAGACAGACGCAAGCAGACGAAAGAAACCTCTCCAAATGTTAGAAGTCTCCCAAGCTCGTGAAGAACCATCAAGCTGCCAAATAGTGGGTCTCTTCACCTCACCAACTTCAGACAAACAAGGGAAATCACCTGCAAGCTCAGAAGTTGTCAAACTCGGGGAAAATCAACAAGCACCAAGCAAACGTGTCAGTTCATCCGCCATCAAAGCCATATTCGCCACGTGACATCGCTCGTGGTTCAAATCTGATCATGTTCAATCCTCTGCATCCCTTGATCATTGGTCGTCTTCAAATCGTCAACAAAACAAAGCTTCTGCCAAGTTCTTCATCAAGCTCGTGGAGAATCAACAAGCACCAAACATACGTGCCGGTTCATCCCCTACCAAAGCCGAAGAACGCTCACCGCGTGGCACAACTCGAGGCCTAAATCCGATCAAGATTAAGCTTCTACAGCCCTTGGTCAATCGTCTTCCTCAAATCATCAACATAGCAAGAAGTTCACACTACAACCATTCGATTCAAGATCAAGTGCTCGCCACCCTTGGATCAAATCAACGTCAGAGATCGAATCAGAGGAGATTCTTGTGAAAGAGCATCTATAGAGATTGTAACCCTCAAGTTCATTAATAAAAATATATTATTTTGTACACGTGTCCTTCTTTCATTCGTTGCAAGATTTTTAGTGTTTACACAAGGATTATTGCCTTTTGAATTGTTTGTTTCAATGTAATTTCCTCAACTAAATTATATGCAGAAGTTTCTATGATTTTAATTGTGTGATTTTAGGTGATCTCCTGAACTAATTCTCTATGCAGGGATTACTAATTTTTACCGAGTGTGATTGTACGTTTGGTTGTGTTTTGTGGAGTTAAATGTTGTTGCTTTAATTTATCTCACGAGTTGAGAAATTATAAGCATGTGTGACGTGAGTCATTTTAATTGAGTTTACTCACACACGAGCTTGCAAAAGCTTACCGGGTTTGTTGTTTCAACCCGGAGCGCTATTCTATGGTGTAGAGTTTATTGTGCAGGTTAGAATATCGATTAATCATCGTCGAAGCTGAGGTGTACGTTCGGTAGTATGGACGTCGAAGGGTAATCTTAGTTTTAAGTCTTCCGCTGTGTAGTGAGTTGTGGTGGGTGTGTTTACTTATTTAATTGTCATTCAGTTTAATTTGTAAACTCTCAGTAATGCAATACGTGACTCTAAAGAACGAGTCGGTATTTACATTGTGAGCTCAGTTGTTTAGTTGCTTAATTTAATTGAAAATTTTCTAAGCGTTTTCTTGCGCTCGTTGAGTTTTCGCGTTTCGGATTTGAATTCTTTTATTTAAAATTCGGGACGTGACAAACACACACATATACACCCGATCCCAGTCCAGTGAGGTGCAAACCCTTGTTGGATATTCTTAGTTACATTTCTACAGTTCTAGTAATTTCTTTTGTAGTACTATGTTTTCATCTGGTTGGTATGTATTAGAGTAATTTTGATTTTTTATTTATTTATTAAATATTTGTCATCATCTACATCATCTTAGTTATGTATTTTTTTTTCCACTCCTTTATGGCTAAAGAACTTAAGCTAATCATTACACATAGCTTTTCAAATTTTCTATGCTCTAAAAGTTTGTATGCTATTATAGAACTTACTAGGTAAAGCCCGCATGTTACTGTGGGTTTGTTATCTGCCTAGATTATATTAGTAATATGGCTGAGCCTAATAAAATAACAATTATAATTCAGTTGTAACAGATGTTTGCTAAATCATTCTTTGCTACTTATTGCAGATCCTTCTGTGGTTCACGATGTCGATTTTACTCAAACTGAACTAGTTATATCATGTCCAAACTCTGTCCTGCTCAACATTTTCATAAGTAACTTGCACTTCTTTTTGGTTTCTTCATTCAAGGCTACCAGAGAAGCATAAAGCATCAGTATCTCATTGAGATAATTTGTTATCAACTATATGCTAAGTTTGTCAACGTCATATTATAGAAGAGGAAGGATAGCCTTTATCATCTTTCAATTTTTATTTGTACTTTCATATCCTACTTGAGTTCTTTCAATCTCATGTCTAAATCTTTGAGGATAAATTCCTCTCTCTACACAACAAACATCAATTATGACCAACATCGATTCATTTGCAATTCCACACCGCTATTAACAATGATTATAATTATAATAGATAGTTTTCAATCACCATTTTCTAAGTCATTAAGGGTTCCATTTTGATTTACCAAGAGATCAGCAAAATAATAGATTTGAGCAGTATATTGAGATGGGTGGAGAAAGTTTGTAGAGAACCTGACTACTTTGGAGTTTGGAACAACAATTTACTAGATGTGTATCACAGTTATAGTTATTTTTAGTGTTTAACATTTAGTTAATTAATTAAACTTTATTTCATGTAACTAAATTATTTTTATATTTGATGAGACTATTACTTATTAATGAGAAAATTTGCACTTGGATATCACTTCACATCCGATAATTAATTAGTAAAATGAAGATTTTTATTAGGCCTTAACCCGAAGCACCAAAATGAGCCAAAACTATTCCACTTACCTCCACAATAGATTTTTATTCGCACTACCCAATTTAAAGTAAAATGACTATTCTGCCCTTAATATAATTAATAAATTACAACATTGTCCTCTCTCTCTCTCTCCAGCTGACGCAGCTCTCTCCTTCTCCCTGCTTTCTCCTTCACCGAACATGACCTGCTAATTCTCCAGCCGGCTGCCATTGTACGAAACGATGTCTTCTTAGTTCTCCATTTTCGGGTTTCGGGTTTTGGATCCAGTTTATGAACCAGAGCTCTCAACTAGAGGCTCGTTTGGGGGCAGAGATCGTGTCATCAAGGAGGAGGATGAGGTTGCTCTTTGGGCTAGTTTCGAGGAGCGTCGTGGTTGTCTTCACAAGCCTCTTTCAAGATCGCAATACTTGAATTCTTGGGCAAATGCTTCATTACCGCCACCTCGCGACCCACGTCCTTCACATTCACTGCTGTCTTTAGCTTCCGCTTCAAAATGCTCTTGCAGGCCAAGAGCTCCCTGGATAATTTAGGACTGATCTGATAGTTGTAATTGCAGGGTCTGCAAGTCCTTCTCCACGCACCAGTACGGGAGTTTGGCTCTAGGATTTGCTCCTGGTCGGGGCTCGCAAACTGTGTCGTTCTGGTTTTTTTTTTTTTTTGGTAAAATGAGGGCAGATATGGCTATCAATTTCGGCACGACTCGAAACCCGTAAGAAATAAAGTGGGTTGAACCCGCATGATTAAAAAGCAGGTTGGCCGCGGGTCAACCCGCCATGACTCATTTAATAAACGGGTCAGCCGCGGGTCAACCCGTCAACATGAAGTGAACCTGTATAACCAGTTTATTAAATGAATCAGGTTATATATTATACGTATGTCACACCCCGATTTTTAAACACACTTAAAAATCAATATATAATCTCATAATTATACATGCGTAATGGTTCATCCATCAATACAAAATACCAAGAAAACTTTTTCCTTTTAAACCAAGTACATACTGATGCCATGAACCCACTATGTCAATACAGACTCGCTCTGCAGAGTCAACTATTACACAAGCTTAAGAATTAAATTGCCACAACAAAATAATAAGTAAATGCTCCTCAAAGCTATTACAACGGAAGTATTTTCAACAGTAAAGTCACAAAATTGGCTTCCTACCGTATAGCTATAAGCACTCGATCTCAGCTTCAGCCACGATTATCCTGACCTGCAGGATTAACCCCTACACCATTAAATAGTGCACCGGGTTGCCACATAACAAACTCGGTAAGCTTATGAAAGCTCGTATGAGTAACACACCCAGTTTTCCCAAAACAACACATTCTTTTCCCAAAATAAAACAACATAAGCCACCCCGTGACAAAATCATATTAATCGAAACTCTGATAATTAAATATGCATTTCCCCAGAGCTCACAACAAAAGTCACCCGTGACAAAATCATATAAATTGAAACTCTGACAATTTAAATATGATACACAAGTCCACCCCGGACGTTTAAAAGAAAGAATCCCCGAAACTTCATTTTAAAACACATTTTCAAGTCAACAAAAGTCACCCCGTGACAAATCATATTTGACAATTTAAATATGATACACAAGTCCTCATTGGACATTTAAAAGAAAGAATCGCCGAAACTCCCTTTAAAAAAAAATAAGTATTCATGACCATCAAGTAGCTCCACGCTACCCCCTATGATGTACAATGGTAACAGACTAGAGCTCTAACTGATCGTATCCACTCACCTGGCCAAAGGCGTGAAGTCCCGATATATATGTCTGAGGTCTCTCCCAGCGACCCCGAATTCTCAGACCTCCCCGGTCGTCAAATTAAAACATTTAAAAGAAGTCACTCAAGACCAAATGTTACTCAACACTCAAAAGGAGATGTCACCTCGTGACCTTTAGACCTTCCCGGTCGCCAGATCAAAACATTAAGCAAGTCTCTCTGGACCCAAAATGTTAAACCAAATCAAAAGGATATGTCACCCTGTGACCTCCGAATCTCCAAACCTCCCCGGTCGTAAGATTCAAAACATTAAGCAAGTCACTCTGGACCCAAAATGTTAAATCAAATCAAAAGGAGAAATCACCACTTGTGACTCTCAGATCTTCAGACCCCCGATCGTTAGATCAAAACGTTCAAATCACATTAAAGCAACTCACACCAAATCTTGACACTTTTCAAACAATAGAAATTCTCAATTCCTAAAATAATGTTTCCTGAAAAGTCAAGCCTCAAAACAATAGAATGAAACCCATCAATCCCTATTGCTTAAATCACCCATCAACCCATAAGAATATACATATTTCATATATATATATATATATATATATATACGTGGTCATTCACTCAGAAATGCCACTAATACCAATTATAGTTTGCAGTTAACTAAATAACTCTCAAAACGATAAATGTAACTCCATTCGTAAATGAACATTGTGAGATTACTCACCTCTGAATCTTGCTGCGTCTTCAATACAGAACCGAACTAACACTCACACCAACAACTCGCCCAAATCACCTTGAGAAGCACCTAATCACCGATAACCTCAAATCAGCACACGAATAACCAAGTGATAAAAGTTCGAATCCCCTAATCGAACAACAATCCTGAAAGTAACGCCAATCAAGGCGAAACCTCATTCGAGAACACCCAAAGTCTCCGGAATGCTTCTACGATCAATATGTCAAAACCACAAGCTGATCGAATGCTCGAATCCTCATGGATCGAATAATCGAACAATTCGAAACTGTAAAAATTATAACGTATTCATACGATCACAAAAAATTGCGTATTATATATCTAAATGCTGGTATCGACGAGTAGATAAAAAATAACACAAGAAACCGTCCCATATCGTATCGACGATATGTCCCTTACAAGAAATCTCTTACAGCCACCACAACCACCACTAGCCAAAACTCAAAACCATCAAAATCAAACTGTCCAAAATGTCAAGAACACCAAATAGAACAACTTTAATACCTGAGGTTCAAGCCGACTCTGCCTAGATTGCCGCTTATCGCTGTCAAAAGCCGGGGATCACTGTTCACCTTGAGTTGAACGAATTCTGACGTAAATCGCTCCAAACAACCACCAAGGATTGATAGAGGAGGCTGCTGCAAGCTCCATAAGCTTGGTTTGAAGCCCCGCCATTTTCGGAGATTGGAGAACTAATCGGATCCGATTGCACACGTGTTCGCCGCCTTCCAGTGCCATGCATGGTGCAAATCATCGCTAGAGGATGCCGCAGGGAGGAGCGCACGATGGAGGCAAAGAAGTCTGTCCAAGTCTCGCCGCTAGAGGTCGCCGAAAAGGCCCTGTTGGATCGGCCGGGTACTGGTCAGGTCAGTTGAAAATCAGGAGAGAGAATGAAGCGTTTCTGGTTTCAGAAAATGGAA